>VZTO01019856.1:22845-138396 GCA_013400615.1 Syrrhaptes paradoxus | reverse complement strand
CTATCAGCAGCCACAGGGTGAGGAAGACCAGCAGAATATACATCATAATCTCAGAGATGACCGAGGTGAAGTCTTCTCCAGCTATTGAGAAAATGAAATAATCTCTGATCATTTACATGCAGCTATTCGGGCACAGCAGCTCCACTGACGCTTCCCACCCGCATGTCATCCTTCCTAACCCCCCCTTGCCAGAGACACCCAGGTGCCACTACACTGCGAGGGAGCAAAAGACAGGGAACAGACGAGGCTGCCAACAGGATATGCCAGCAGCGATCCCACTGCGTGTTTCCAGCAGAATCAAACATGCACCGGCTTGCATGTGTCTCGCATTCTCCGCCACCCACACATCCATACGGATTGCTCACCGTTAGCCTGTCTCATCTTCACACTGTTTCTTTTGTGCATTCTACTCACTGGTGTTATTGTGCCGCCAGTGATTTGAAAGAGATCAAAACACAGAAATGCTTGCGGGGAGGAGGGAAGGGAAGACACAGCAGAAACAAACGAGGGCTAAACCTCTTGTCCCTCTCTGAACAAAACAGCAGAATTCCCACTGATTTCTATCCTTCCAATCCCTAACATTCTGTGATTCTGTGTGATTCTGTGATTCTAACAAACCAGGACTTCAACACTGAGCTGAGCAAAACCAAGAGGAAGAGAAAGACTCGGGAGCACTGCAAAGGGAAGGAGGGACTGGGAGAGGGTGGAAGCAAGAGACTGATCTCAGTATGGAGAACAAATCGTTCCACGAGGGAGGGGGCGGCAGCATGGAAGCAGATGCTGTGGGTACCCTGGCAAAGGCTGTGTGCCGCATCCCAGTGCCGCCAGGGGAGAAGCAAGGGTTCTGGGTGGAGAAACTGGAAACCTCTGCTTGCTGCTTGTGCCTGCCCAGCTGCTGCCCCAGCCTGCCAAGCCTGTTATACCTCCCTACGTTCACACAGCCACTCTGAGCCTAAAAAAAAAAAAAAGGCTGCAGCCGGCAAACAAAATGCAGGTCTTCCCTCCTGAACCCTGTGCAGTGTTTGTTGCTGCAAAGACACACAATCATCTGGCAGCTCAGCCACCCCTCCCCTGCAATGCAATGAAAAACTGTATCCCTGGATGACAACACTCATGTTGAGTTAAGGCACAAAACGCTTTCTGCCAGTCCTTCATACCTTCCTCCACCACGGTGAGGTGGATCGATCTGGAGCTTGTGAAGAGAGGTCGGTGAATCTCGAACTCAAACTCTCGGGTGATGTTACAGGTGTAGATACCCGAATCGTTCAAGGTCACATTTAGCACAGTGATGGATACATCCTGCATGTCTTTGCTGCCATTCCACTGTAACCGACCACTGAAGCGACTTGGAAATTCATGGTTTGATTTCCTGTACTCGTAGATCTGTGAGGAAATGTGAAGAGATATTCACATTAATCACCGAGCTGTATCCTGGACAACAGCACAGCTTATGCAAGGAACAACATCATCCTCTAGCTACACACATCTATGTTCTGAAGGCTGAAAAACTAAGGCACAGGAAAAACAGAGACGTGTGGACAATGACACAAAAGATCAGCAATAGAACTGAAAACTAGGATCCTGCAGTTTTCATGCCTAGCCTGTCAGTCACTGCACGCAAGATCATCTTAAGAAGGAACCACAGAATAAATACAGCAAAGACAAACTGTCATTTTGAGTAAGCAATTCAGCTGAAATTGAAGTATTGCAGAATAAATCAGAGAGCATAAAAATGGTACATCATCTGTGATGAGCCTGGGTGGCTTTTGCAGGCTTCATCTCTCCCAAGCTTCTGGCTGACCAGAGTCCCCATCATTAAACTGCCTGCCTCAGCTCACTTCTGTTAGCATTCTTTGGGCTGCCACTGGCAAATAGATCAGCCAGGTCCCATCTCATTCCTTAGAGCAGTCTTTTTAGTTCTCAGACAGCGGAAGAATATCTGTCATCTTGCCTGGTCCAGCTCAATTGCAATGAAACGCAACAGCCAATCTAATGCTTTATACTCAGATAAAATAGCTCGAAAGAAATGTGTGCATTCAGCCTTCATCTTATTCTCCATTTTACCATTCTTTCTTTTCCAGTTGGCCCTCGTCTGTACAATTCCCATTTTGATTCACTCGGGAAACGAATTTTACCTTTTCCTGACAGGGAACCAAAACAACCCACAGAGTCAGGATACCACTGCGTTCTTTGAGGTAGAAAGAAGTAAATCCTATCCTGTAGATTTATCGGAGCCTGATTTAACTCCAAAGAACAGCTTTGGGATTCAGAAATGTGCTAAGAGGGAGACTTGGCCAAGGGTACCAGGTGACACTCCATACTTGTTTCACTTCTTGCTCTCCTTACATATTAGACTTTATCTGTTCAAGGAATGGAACAGGAAATTGACATTCATGTACATACAACTGCAAATTTTTGGACTCAGCAACAGATTCTAGCTTTTCCTGCCATGTGCCCAAGGATAGAAATCAGATAAGTGAGGAAAAGACACTTCAGTTAGTGCTCCAAATTGGTGCTGTGGAACCTCCAGGTGAAAATGGTGCAGAAATTGTGAAGATCTGGAGCTTGGAGATGAACTCCAAGCTCATCTCTTTTCTGTGATATGAAAGCAGCCTGCTGGGCATTTCTATAGACTTTGAATAAGAATGTGGCAGAAAACTTTTGTTCATATTTGCATCTTTCACCTTCCCTTATGCAGTCTTCCTTAGGGAACCTGCCACAGGACAAACACTCATAAATACCTTTTTGGCTTCTCCCACATGAGTTCACTGGACCATGTTTCACAGTAAGACCTATGAAAACAAGGGCTCAGCTACCAAACATACTTACAGGTTCATCTTTTCCACCATCTGGCCTGTAGAACCATTCCACCACTGTGCTGGCTGTGACCTCTTCCCTCTTCATGCAGGAGATGCAGAGTAGCTTCATGTGTGTTCCCTGGACAGCCTCTGTTTCTGATGGAACTTCAACACACACTGCAGAACAAAAACCAGCTAGGGAGAAGGAGCAGCAGAGAAGAAGCATAAGACAGAATTAGAGAGACATCAGTTATCCATATCTCAACATTAATGATCACATCATCACAATGAAAAAATGTCTGATTCCTTACTAGCACCCTCTGACAACAGATGAGTGTCAAACATCAAATTTTACCAAGCTTCCTTCTCTGAGACATAAATAATTCACAATAATTAAGAGAGGGTGATCACCTAATGAAGATTCACCTTTCCAGCATCTTTGCCACAACTTTAATTTTTCCCATAGTAATTAATGCCACTTTAGAGGCATTGTTCATTCTCTCCCATGCATGCTGAGCATGCTCCTGTTCCCCTGGTGTGAGGGAAAGCCCAGAATTCCAGTTAAAAGGTCTGGATGCTTTAATCTGGCAATGTGTTCAAAACAAACTGGGAGGATTCGCCACCCTTCCTGTTCCTGGGTTTCATAAGCAGTATGGAAACCAAGGGGCTTGGACTCGGGTAGATTTAGCAGCGGGAGGAGTTCCTGGTTTCACATGCATTCCTGTTCAAAATGCTTCCAATCAGCTCTGTGCTAACACTAGCGACTGTATTATACTGCTCTCCCAAACAAGACAAAAATCATTGCCTGGGAAGCTAAATACTTGATAAGAAAAGGAATGTTTCAGCATAACATCTCAGACTAAATCCCTGCTGACATTTGTCCCCTGGGCTAAACAATACAGGGTTCTGTCTGTCCAAACCCATCTCCAAAGCCTAGAGTTTAGCTCAGTGAAGATGCTGACTTTGCTGGCTGCTCCCTCCTCCCCAGTCTCTAAGATACTATTAACCCACTCTCTTGAGCACTGTATTATCCTGGGACCTATCCTCGAAACAGCCAGATTCCAGTTCTCCTGTACTACCAGCTTCATGGATAGCACCAGCTTTCTAGGAGAAATAAGGAAGAAGCTACTGGATCATGCTTTACTCCGGTTAATTTAGATATGAACATGCAGATATGCACCCACACACAGAGCTGTAGGTATACGTGCACATCAAATGCAGCTGTACTGGCAAAACTAACCAACCTTTTCCTGGTTGCAGAAGAAAAACTGTAATCACCATAAAATGATTTATTCCAGTTTATAAAGACTGCGTGGAAAACTAACACTAACATGCACTGCTTAACCGTTTGTGCATCCTCCCCAAGGCAACTAAATGTTAAATTACATTGCAAATTTCAAAACAACAGCAAACAGGAAACAGTAAAGGGCTTGCATGCGTATTAAAGCACATGCTTTGTGCTTTAAGTCTAGTTAGCACTAACATATTTCTCTGCTCATATTAAGTCCATTACATTCATATAACTCTGCATTAATTTAATTCCTTTCTCCCCGTGCAAACAAAAAAAAAGCCACTTTGAAGGCTGGTCTTCATGACAGCCTTAACAGAACCTTGCTAGGAAAAGCAGTGCTTTAAAGCAGCATCCTACAAGAGACAAGCACCAGATCTGGTGGAGAACCTGTCTGAAGACAACACGGAATGGAAGCACCTACCCCAGACCACCAACACGACCGAAGACGCACAAACCAGCCTTGGCAGTGCAGCCATTGTTCCCAGCCACGAGCGAATCTCAACCTGGGCACAGCCTCTTTCGGAAAAACGCCGCTTCTCCCCTCCTCGCTGTGCTCCCAGCGCAACAGGATGCCTCCGGCTGCGCTGCGCTTGTAGGTTCGGATCAGCTGGCGAGAAGGGAGCCGAGGGTGGGCGGCAGCTGCGGGGTTCGCTGGGATCTGGGGGGTGCCGCGTCCCCACGGGACGGGATCCACGCAAGGGCTGGGCTGGGCTCCCACCGGCAGCACCACGGACAGGGCCGCGGCCCCGGACAGCTCCTCCCCGCTCCGCCCCGCTGTCCGGAGCAGCAGGTGGCCGCGGGGCGGTCAGCGCGGGGCGGGGAGGCGGCAGCCGGCGGCTCTTTGTTCTCCGGCCCGGGCGGGGGCAGCGCGCATCGCTGCGCGGGGGCGCAGCTTCTCCCTGCGCGCCGCGGCCGCCGAGCCGCGCCCGGGCGGGGGGCACGGCCAGCCGCGGGCATGCGCGGGCACCTCCCTCCCCTCCCCGGGTCTCGGGTGTCCCCACCGTGCCAGCAGCTCCGCGGGCTCCGCAGCCCCTTCGGGAGGCGGCAGCGCTCGGGCATCCTCCTTCCCGGCTTAGTTAGAGGAGCTGGGGAGGGGATGTCGGCATGGCTCCTGCAGCCCCCAAAATAAAGGCAAGGGGGGAGATCGGGGGGGTATCCACGCGGGGTCACAGAAAGGTCTCCGCTTGTAATGAGTTTAATACTAATGTCTGCCCAGCTCTGAAGGTCACAGCTGGAAATACTGGGAAATCCTCTCTCCTCATGTTCCAGTCTGATTCCCAGGAGCTGCATGCCAGCAGCAGGCTGGGCTTTCTCATCTTGGACCGCGGCCACCGTGCCCCAAAGGGCTTCTCCGACTCTGAAGGTCACAGTGGGCAGACAGGAGAGAAATTCAGTGCTTGTTAAACATGCTCCCTTCTTTTTAAAGCATCTGCTTTGATGTCAGCTCAATAAACAGAACAATCTATTGAATTCAACCTGCTCATCCCCATCAGACAACGACACGTGAGCAACTCGCCATGCCAAAACTCAGAGTGTGGACGGCAAGATCCACCCAAACAGAGAAATGTGCAGCCACCCGAAAGCCCCGGCTTGGAGCCCTTTAGCTGGGCACAACACTGCCGGCAGTGTCACTGCCACAGCTCCACGGCTTCCCAACACCCGTGCAGTCCAGTCCCTACACTGCTTAAGCAAAGCAGGCACAGAACAAAGACAGCCAACATTTTTCCTAGACATCATCTAATCGTGTTTGTATCAGCAAGCTGCATTCATCATCTGCCAATAACCACACACACAGCAGCTGCTTCCACGTCATCCGATGTAGCCTCCTGTGACAGCTCCAAATAATTCCTAGCTAAGGACATCTTCCTAAAGCCTTGTTCTGCTTCATTTCACTGACTGGACAGGTTACTCTGCCCTGGTCCAGCCCACATCTGGCTGTGACCCCAAAACCTTTGCAGCCCTGAAGTATTACAGCAGGGACTGACCAACGCCACAACAGTCCCTCCACGCTGGCGGTCAGGTTTCACCCACTGGCCCCTCTGGCTCCTAGGCTTATTTGGGTTGATGTGCACTCCTACCAGCACACTAATCAAAGAAACCACATATTTAATGTATGGTGTGACTATGGAGACCGACTGCTTGCAATTCAGTGGCTGCAGGTGCCAGCAACACACTTCCAATCCCTCCTTAGAAGCCATCCATCATGAATATCCAAATCATAAAATCCAACTTTTCTCCACCGGAAGACAAAATGGGAGCCACGATACCCAGAGATGATGGAAGGACGTAGCCTCCTACATTAAGCCATTTGCTCTTCTCCCATTGCCCCTTGCTACATTCACAACATCTTAACAAAGGGAAGCACAGGCTAAGCTACAGGATTTGCTCCTAACTCTTCTGGAACAATCCAGCCCATGCGTGGTGGGTAAGTGCTGATGGTGGGTTTTTTATAGACACAGGAACTACTGGACAATGTCCCCGGCTATCTCATTTGACAACCACCTGTTTCATGAAGTACAGTGGAAATCACATCTGTTCTCAGGAAGCCAGGTGCACTGCCAGCAAACACAGAGCACAGATCAGCAGAGCTGTACTGTTCGTGCTACGGCTGCTCTAATTACATCTATTACAGAGAATCCTGCCAGGGAGGAGAGAGAGTTGGAGAGGATTAAGAGGAAGCAGCAGCTCTACAGTGCTGATTCGGTCAGCAGCCACCGAGCGACCCTTCAACCCTCTATACTCCTGCCTTAGCACAGCCCTGCTGTCAGGTGCCTTGGTGCTCCCCCAGGTAGAAAGAGACAGTTTTTCCTCCTATGTATTTAGAATGAAAAGATAAGATTCTTTAATTCTTGCTATGAGCAGAGCTTAGCTAGGAACCACTCCAATGTCTCCATGTGCCTGTTTTGAATAGGCAACAAACACTGCCCAGCCCTCTTCAGGAAAATTTGCAAATAAATGAGATGCCACATTGTAAGCCTGGTTCAATTTTCAGCCTTGGTGTGCTGCAAAAGAGATGGAGAGCACATCTTCTTCAAACCCCATCCAATGCAAGGATGCACAGCTGCCCTTGCTTGCCCGAACACAGCCCTGGTGCCTCCAGTGAGGAGGCTGGAGGACAGGCATTCCCTCAGGGTGCAGGATGCTCGGCACCACAAAGCTCTTGGCCATTTTGTCACAGCAGGGGAAATGATGAAGGGAACTAAATGTTGAGAGAGAGAAATCTTGAATGCTACAAGAAGCAGCCCAACTTATCATGCGGGGGTTGCTATGGCAACCCACCCAGTTAATGCTTCACAGGGAAGGAAAAAAAAATAAAAAAAAGAAAAGAGGCTGGCAGTTTTGCACAGGCACAATAAGACAGGGAGATAAAAATAATGTCGGCACCCTGCCCCCCCAGTCCCTCTCTCTTATGGTCCTCAGGCCAGGCTATGGGAGTGGGAACACAAGCCCTGCATGTCTGGCCTCCCTGTGACAGCCGTCTCAGCAGCTTCTTCTGCCATCCGCAATCACATCAGCTCAGTTCACTGCAAATGTCCTCTTTATTGTGCAGCTAAACATCAGCAAAGCGTGCTCCCTGCACAGCCCCTCCAGACTGTCAGGAGCCAACACGTACCCACCACTGGGATCAACAACCCTCCCAACCTCCAGGCCACCAGAGCTGTGTGACAACCAAATAACAGTGGCGCAATCCCCTCATGCACAGGTGCTGGAAGAAAGAGCATGAAAAGGAAGAGAATGCCCTTTACACTTGTTCACTGCTGCTCCTACAGAGCAGTCTCTAGCCAGTATGAAACCAGTGATGGTTTGCAGAAAAGCCATACAGGATAGTGTATACCAACTTAAAAATGTTGGATTTAATAGATGTGGGTGTCCTTCCCACACACTTTAAAAACTATTCTGCAGAGATCTATAGCAAGGGAAGGCTTCTCCAGCTGCCTTTACAGCATGCCTGGAGGCCTATAAAAGCTCATTCAGTTTTCTCTTTTTCACACTCAAGTTTTAAAATGCATTCTCCATGTACTTGCCAACACCTGGATCCCCACTGTATACTCTACACTACACACAGCTCCAGCTATACTCTTCCCACATCTGTGCATTTGCACCTTTCCAGCTGATGCACAGTTCCCAGCGCTGAGGACCCACAAGGCACAGTCCCTTTGCCATCCTTATCTCCCAGAGAAAACACAGGCTGTCCAACGTGCCTCTAGATCCTTAGCTCTAAGAATTCTTTTTCCTTTCAGGACTAAGAATGAGAAGGACTGGATATCAGAGAGTCCTCCCCTCTGTGAACAAGAAGTAACTGCCCTGGCAAGCAGACCGCCTGAGCTGTCTGTGAGCCCTTAATGCCTTTCATAGCAGTGCTCCCTGTCAGAGAAATACTTCCTCAAATGCAGAAGAATCTTGCATAAGCCAAAGCCTGCGCATGCACAGAGGACTGGCAGGATCTGGGGACTCGGATCCCTTGGAGCAGCAGGTGCGCTCTGAAGGCTGGGTTGAAAATTCTCCCCTCCGTGTCCAAGAAACGCACTGAGCTACATTCCTGCACGTTGCTAACACTTGGTGGACAGCAACTAAATAAACACATTTTTTCAGACCTTTAATACAGGCCATATTTAGACGTGTGTTACTCTATACATCCTGGAAATTCTAAGCCCTGGTCTGGGTCCAGGTACTTTTGAAGTATTGTCTTCTGGGACTCAATGCCAATCAAATCAAGCAGTCCATATGCACGCCTTTGTGTGCTGTAACCGAAGGGCTGCCTCACCAATCTGGAGTCTAATGAGATGGCACTTTCACAGATAGGCTTTCAGGCCTCTCTTCAGCTCATTCACTTCAGCAGTGGATGAAAATCCATTAGCACATCAGATTGCCACACACAGTCATTCACATTCGCTCATTTAATTTCTGAATTCTTACTGCTAGTAAAACACGCCAATGCATCAATTATCTCAGCACCATGCGATGATTGCATCTTTGTAAAGAAAAGCTCGTTCAGTAAGTGTCACTGTCTTACCTTGGCTGGATTAAAGTGCTAGCTGCTGCTTTTTTCCTTGCACGGTGAACAAGGCTGAATCTCCTCACAGCTGTCAATAAACACGGGCATACACCCTGAAGTTCATTTCCAAATACCCTAGAGGAAAAGCTCTGGGCTGCTTCTCAAAGGTGGTTTGTTTTCACAGGAGTCCAGGAAATACGAAGGATTCCAAGAGACTTTTTTTTTGTACTGGAGATGTTTGGTCAGGTATTATCTTGCAGAATCAAGTCTCCCGTTGTGAAAGAGAAGTGTGTTTGGTCTTTGGCTATGTTCTACACTTTCCATCTGTGGCTTTCCAGCCTTCTCCTCCTAGTAGCGCAATTGTCAATGCCTTTCATCTAAAATGACAAGCACATACGTAATACATTAGACATCATGCAAGAGAAAGGAGAAATGTATTTTCCAGCTTCAATAAGACAGAATCAAAAGGTCTTTTGTCTTCTGACAGCGAGGAGAATCTCCCCGGTCAAATTCAAGGGCGCTGTGTAAAATAGCAGAAATTACACAGAGCTTTGAATCTGTAAAATGACATTTTCTCCTTCAAAACCACCATTTTTCAAAGGGAATTCCTTGCTATCACTTCACTGTCTAAGCAGGCACCTTCTCCTGGCTAGGTGTTCTGCTATACTTTGCTTACTTTTAGGAGTTATTTTAAGAATATTAAACAATCAGAAAAAAAACACCCAACAAATTTAGAGTAATCTATGTTTCCAGCCAGAGGCTGAATACTGTACAGGAAGGGAGAGATTACATGGAAAAATCACAAGGTGGGGAAGGAGAGACAGAACACATATACACACACGTGCGTGCCTACAAATGTATGTAAGTGTGTGTCGTGAAGAGGAGGTAAAACCCGCCCGGTGCTGGGCTGTGCAATCCAACAGCCGTGGCACCGTTCCCGCAGATCCGGCAGATAGCGCTGTCCCCTCTGCGTCGCCGCAGGTAAAGCCGAGCTCCTCCACCCGGAGTCATCTTCCAGGCAATACTGACCCTAGAGAAACCCTACCACTGCTGCTGTGTTCTCCCCGTCTTTCTAGCTGCCTCCGCTTGTCAACTGATGTTATTACTGTTAATTAGACACCTCAGAGAGTCTCCATGACAGCAAGATGCTTTACAAAAGCTGGACTAAGAGCTCAGTGTAGCCTTTCTGTCCCACGACAGAATAGCTCTTCTCTTGGTCCCTGTCCAATTCTAAAAGTATTTGGCCATAAAGGACTTAAGTGATGCACAATCTCCATATGGACTTCAGAATTAGATTTCTGTGACACAATAGAAGCAAGAGGGATGCAGAAATCCCTCTCCAGATGGAATCCTGGAATACAGTACCAACTCCACTCCACTTACTCCTCTCCATGGTGCCTCCGAAGATCAGGTGGTTTACACTGAGCAGAGAGGATGCTACACAAAAATAGACTGTACTGCTTGCAGTAACCGAATACAGTGAGTCACTACTTTTTATAAGAAACTACAGGCTATATAAAACACTGGCTTTAGCTATAATTAAAAACCCCAATGCTCTGAGAAGAATAAATCCCTAACTGCTGATATCAGGTACAGATTGCCGTGTGTTCCTGCCAGATATCAGCCGGTTCTTTAAGATAAATAATAAGAAATCAAAAAATGTCTGTGAATTGGACAAGCTGGAAGGCACAGGGAGTAATTCAGTTCCACCAGCAGCCCTTGAATGGAACATAACAAAAGCACAGCCAGCTACCTGAGTCACGTAATTGCTTGAAGGTCACACAGGTTGCTTATTTCAAGGTCAGCTGAAACCAGGTCATCAGCTCAAGGCTGTGTTTGGCAAAGACTAAAAATCAGTGCCAACTGCCGGCAACACATGGAGGATGAATCAAGTTCAAGAGTGTTCTTGGGGCTAATGTCCAGGTGCCATTGTTACCTGCCCACTCTCAATACCAAACAAAACCAACCCCAGCTTTTGGATGGTACTTACTTTGGAAACAGAAACAGTTTCCTTCCAGTGTTTGAGTTGGGGCTGTCCAGCTCAAGAACAGGAGACACTGTTGATGTACACTCCCCGATCACTCTCACACATGCAGAAATACAGAGCGTCGGCACAATGCCCCCAAAAGGCCGTTATTATGAGTACCACCACTTCCTAGTGAAAAAAAGAAAAAAAAAAGGGGAGAGGTATTTGTTATTGAGAGAGAAGCTTGCTGTTCTGAAGAGAATTAAGTTTCATCGGCAACTTACATAACATTTTCATTATTGTTATTCTTATGTATACATTTCGAAAATCGAAACAGGAAACCACTTGGACTATAATCTCTTTTTCTTTTATATTTGTATAGATTAATCATCACAGCATCCTCATCCAGGTACAATTATCCAGTGATAACAACTGATTATTTGACAAGGAGTCATGCTAATTGTACCAGAGAGAGAACGCTATACAGAAGAACACTATGCATATATATTCCACTTACAGAGACACATCTATATCCCTCTACATAAAAGCAGTTATGTTGGAAGCCATCCACATGGTCACAAATACCCAGTAAGAATGAGATGGAATGAGCAGTGGCATGATCTTTCCCATTCCAGTGGCACTATACCTGGCCACCAGCCCCTAACAGTACCCGAGTTATTAAATTCTGATCATCCACGCACTCTGGATGCTCACAGTACTCTACAGCAGCTAGTTACGGCTTTTGTCATACAATGTAAACACCACTGCTTGTTTCTCTAGGAAATGAAGAGATAAAGCACATCAGGGTGACATACTGAAGGCACAAGCATGAAGCTGTTTCTGAGGCAGAAATAAGATTTCACACATCCTCAACAAAGGCTGGAAGCTTATTTCAATTTAGAAGGAAACGTGCTTTCTCTAAAATGCCAAAGTGCTCCTAAAGTGTAACAGAGTATTAAGTACAATTTTATTTTCCGAACTACTGTGGGGTCCATAAATGTGGAATTTGAAAGACAATATAGTGAAGTAAGGTCAATTCTGCACCTACTTCTGATTTCAGTGGGTGCTGCAGACCTATTCATCCATAACCTAATAAAGTCTTTGAACATCTGAACCCATGAGGTGTCAAATCCTCCCTCCCACGAGGAAGAGTGGGAACAGTGGTAGATCCAGGTGAAGTGATTTGTTCAAGGCCACAGATTAAATCTGGGGTTGAGGTGAGGGCCCTTCCTGTTCCCCGTTTTAGAGGCCAGGTCACGGAGCCTCCGCCCCATCACTGACCCCCATACCTTCATTGTTGTCCCAAGCAGCAAACACCAGGAAAGGCAGGTACGGAAGAGGCCAGTAGTCTGCTCTTTGACAGTAAAGGTTACCCACCTCAGGCTAGTAAATCTAGACTAAACCAACTTTTTCCATTTTAACTTCAGAGTCCTTGACTGGCTGAAATCCGGTAATAAAATCAGTTTTCCTCTCGGTGATATCTCAGAATGAAATGTTTCATGGGTTTTTTTTTTTTCCTAATCCCATACTTTTTCTTCTTGGGGCATTAATCATTTGCATTTAATGATTTGCAAGATATAAAATATGCAAATAACTACAATTCTCTATAAACTCACTCAATGTTCTGCTAATTTACTGTTTTCCAGTGAAAATAGTCACCAGCCATTCCACACCTCACACTCAAAACAAGCATCAAAGGGAGCTGCACCAAACACGAGCCTGGGAATCCGCGGCACGTTTCCAAATGCAGGCTTAGATTGGTAAGGAAGATCTAATGCAGCCAGGAACATTTCCAGCAGCATATAGATTTTCCTGTGTGTTATTTTAGTCTCAAAGCCAAAATGCTGGCTTAGAAGTTCCAAGTCTTCTGATTACATTTGGAGAATACAACGCAGACACGTCCCGCTGTAGGGAGGAGCTATCTCCTTGACTTGTTCTAGTTTTGGTCTGAGTATTGGCACTGTCACCAAAGGGATCTACTTACACAAACGGTGGCAGCATTTCCTGCTCACATGGAAAGACTATCACAGAAAATAAAAGACCTTACAATTCGAAAAGCCCACACAAAGACCCCTCAGACTGCAACCTTCTCTGGCCCAGGCTACTTGAGCAGAACTGGGGCTTAGCAGTGGAGGTACCACCTGCCACTTATCGGCATGACATTTATTACGTTAAGACTATTAGTTGCTTTTTTAAATTTTCCAGCTGTTTTAAAATTATTTTGCTTTGTTGAAAAATAATAACATTTGTTGCTGACCCCCACCCCCAGTGTAATTATTAAGAATTAGAAAAGCATCAATCAGTTTCAATTCCACCAATTGGTATTTCACGGGGTGTCTCTAGGTCCCTGAAAAATCTCCCTGAACACCAAACTGCAAATTCTTTTTAGCTCAAAATGTAATAAAATGGTAATATGATCAGACATGTATGCACTAATCTGCATCAAAGTGCTGAGGAGCAGCTGAGAGAAAACTTCAGAGAAAAAAACATCAGAAGAGAGTGCAAGGCATCACACTACAGCGGGTTGCAGGAGAAGACAGCACGATGACTGGATCACAAAAAGTGACTGGATGCATTAAATAGCAGACCCCAATACTCACCTCGGCAACAAGAAAGGAATCTTGGGAAAGGAGATGTTTTGCCGCCTGTGTCCTGCTCTAATGAGGCCAACCCAGTCTTGGTTTCGACTGGAATTCCTACTGCAACCAGAACAAAGCTTCCCAGCCCTTGCCTGAAGCGGTCTAGAGTGCAGTTCACATGCGACGGAGGTTCTTGTTTTTTGGTGCAGTTCTCGGAAGTGGGAAGGAAGCAGCATTTCCACAATCCTTAGTCCCATTACCAGCTGGTTGCTACAAAGCATTTTATCACCCACCTATCTCACGTGGCTTAGAGTGCTTTCCGTAAGGAGGCCGGCAAGTACAAACTGGCAAACAAGACTAAAATAGGGCGTGCAGTCCTGATGAGCATTAAGATAGAGATGGCAGAAAACTTGCTGTCATATATATAAACTATAGACACTAGTTCAGTGTAAATGTTTAACCTTTTTCATACCTTCAGTTCCGCAGGGAAATTAATAATTTGCTTTTTCTTCCAGCAAATTCTCAAGAGCTGTCCCCCCACCTCCATCATTTATTCTCTTTCCCACCAAAATTCATCCAGGCCACTCTCACCACCCCTGTTTAGCCACTCAATCTTCCCATTCCCCAAAGCAGTGCTCTCTGTCACTGCTTGCAGGCAGGTTTTGTCCATGTCCTGAACTTCCATCTAACCTCTTTACACTTGGGGCGTAACAACCTGCTCAGCCCACGGCTTTGTTCAGATCTACACATGCTGTTCAGAATCAGGAGACAAATTAGCTGTATGGGAACTATACGTGTAGGTACGACAAGATAGATGGCACTGAGACGGTGGCCAGACTACGGAGCACATACCCACAGGAGTTTTCTGAAAGGCAACAGAGTATAGATAGGGAAGCAAACACCTCAGAACTGGGTTTCTGGGAGCAAGGGAGGTGAGACACACGTCAAAGAATCAAGCAGGGAGTTAAAAAAATGATGGTTTGGGGCATGCTCCAAGGCAGCATCCTGACATGCCTGTGTTGCAGAAATCTCTAGTGGAATCAATGCCCAAATCTCATCACCTCTCCCTCCTCGGGAAAATATCTCAGAAAAAATACGGCGCACATTTTAAAAGGGAACCAGCAATCGAGTACTGAATAAAGGCTGTTTGCTGCCATGGCCCCAAGCACTGTCTGAACCTTGGTTCAGGTGCTGAGAGTCCTGACAAGCCTCAGGGAAGGAATTATGCCATTTAGTCTTCCCAGACATGCACAGACTAGGAGCCCAAATTTTGCTTTTTATCAGCTTATAATGTAAGAGCAGTAAGTAGGTCAGCAAGCATGATACTTCAAAAATGAAGAAAATTATCTCCAAGTCCCTTCTTCCAGGATGGTTTTGATCGATGTATGTAGGCATGAGCAGAACTGATTTTTAGAATGAAAAACCAGAGAAACTGCCTGAGCCCAAGGCTATAGTGGACTCCCTCAGACTATGTCAAGCAGCAGTGCAATTAATTCAGCGCTCACGAAAGAAGAGAAAGATGTTCACGCCCAAGTTCCTGGGGGCCCCAGGCAGAGGCACATTACTATCTCTGGGTGCTGCAACTGCATCAAAAATCAACCCAATGTACAGCAAAGCAGTGATTATAACATCAGATTTAGCACAGGCACACACAGCTTTAAGCTATTCTTCCTGAGTGTCCTACATAACAAACTCAAACAAATTAAGGAATGACTAATGAAAAGGTAGGAGGTGGCAAGGCTTG
The DNA here is from genome assembly GCA_013400615.1 of Syrrhaptes paradoxus. Taxonomy (NCBI): domain Eukaryota; kingdom Metazoa; phylum Chordata; class Aves; order Pterocliformes; family Pteroclidae; genus Syrrhaptes; species Syrrhaptes paradoxus. The sequence continues at coordinate 123,022 of VZTO01019856.1, read as the reverse complement.
TTTTGGTTCAGGAAAGGATTCCCATCCCTCGCTTGGAATCTAAATTAGATTCAATTTAGATTAGAGTGAGGCAAGGCCAAATTCCCTTGATGAATGAGTCGCTGCAGTAGATCACTTGTATTTTGCAGCCATTCTTCAATAAATGTATTTTTCATCTGCTGCTTCCACTTTTGTTTCTGCTCTTGTCGGCTTCATGCCATGCCCTCCCCTGTACCTCCGGGTTAGGCTATCCCTTATTGTCTCTCCCGGTAAGGAAATAACTGCTTTGTTGTCTAGTAGAGAGAGAACGTGCTCCTGGCCTGATAAGTGGATTATCTCTATAAACATGCTTTCTAATGCAACGACACCCTACACTCTCACAAAACCCAAGGAATTAATCAAAACCAATGATGTAACGTGCAAAAATGAAAGCTCCTTCTCCTGTCCGATACGCTAATATTACAGCCAGCTTTTTTGCTAAAGGAAAAAAATCCAGGAAAAAATGCATTTCAAGCTTACTGTGACCGCAAAAGGATCTCTGTCCACCTAATAGACTTTGTATGGTCACAGCACTCGCATTTCCAAGGCATCTGTACAATTGCAAGCAACACGTTTTGCACAGGCAGTACTCCCATGGTCCTGTCAATCAAATCACACGATTGAGAGGTTCAGAACCTACCTTCAGATTGTAAATAACGGCTGACAGACCAGGGTGTTGCATTGCATGAACAGAGCATGTGACAAAGCAAAACCTGCAGCTAAAGAGTGTCTAACAGGCTAGAAGTATAAAAGGAGAAATGATGTCAGGAGAGACAACACCAAAGGGATGGGAACAGTGCCAGCCAGAGGGGAAGTGGAGTCTCTCTACCCCCAGCAGCTGGGCAATGTTCAGCCATTATTGGGTTGGCTTGCTGCAGTCTAGACTCATGATTTTTACTCACCTGATACTCTCCATCCCACAGATTATAATTTGAGATATGAGTGATATCAACTAAAATGTTCAGTTCCTGCTATCTCCTTCTCAGGAGAAATCAAGAACGTATAGCACCTTAAAACAGAAATTCAGTTCCTCAATCTTTAGCCTCTGACTCATCTCCATGAGGAAGACAAGAATATGTAAATCCTATGTTGATCCAGAACAGTGTACCTGATAAACCACTATGTGCCACCTGCTTCAACAGGAAAGGGATTAATTAATTTCTCACTTCTCAAGTACTGATTGACAACTTGTTCTTCCTGGGTAGTGGGGTTTGTGTAAATCGAAAGGCCATCACTGACACGTCCCGGAGGAGGAAAACCGCCCGTGTGGCTTAAAAGCACTACCTCCATCAAAGCTGATGGGAATTGGGTTGATTCACCTCGAAACTCTGGACGCACGCCTGGCTTTCCTCTCTCATGCACTGAAGAGCTCAGTGGTGATGCTCCAACATCTGCCAAAGGGGAACTGGCATTCAGAATTTTTAACTGGCAAACAGTACGTCCAAATATTGGGTAGGACAAATTATTTTCAGCTAAAAAATGAGATACTATACTAGATTAAAGCTTTTTTTTTGCAACAGGGACCATCATACAGCAAGTTATCACGAAGGCATGTGAGGCAGCTGATAACAGACAGGGATGTGTCCAAAGGCAGATGGCTTTTTTGGCAGAGGAGTGGGAAGTGGGCACACGAGATAAACTTATCCTGTTGGTATGCTAGCTTTCATAGATCCCAGGGAGAAAGACAAAACCTCATGGGGCAATTCAGAGCAGGAGACTGAATCTCTGCTTAGAGGGAAAAACTGCAGTGCTCCTAATTTTAATTCCACGGTCAAGTGATTAATGTATCTGAGATGATTTTGGGGGGAAAGGCATAAGCAAGCAGCTTATCTGGGGATAATATATCTTTCTGGTGTGCTTCCAAGTTTTCTCTAATAGATCAAAATTAAACTGCTTCATTTCATTGGTCCATCTTCCTTTGCAAGTATTTTAATTTTTGCATCTTCCTTAGAGAACCCAATTTCACGATGGGCAGCTGCAAAAACACTAAGCTTTCACTTTTAGTGCTTACGTTTTGCTTTAACATGCTACCTTTGGCAGAATAGGTCCATTAATCACCCCAGTGAAAAGAAAAACACAGAACTACTTTTCAGAGTACAAGACAATTCCCAGAGGGCTGGTAATTTATTAAGACTGATTTTCTTTATGATGCTGTTTTCCCTTTCTGAACTTTGGTGGCTTTTGCAAAACTGTTTCACTATTGTATTTTAGTCTTTGTTTCCTACTAGCATTGCATATAATTCTTTCTGATGTTTGGTTTCACATGCATTCACTTTGTGATGACACTCATTTTGCAGTATCACTTCAGCTGCTGAATAATATACTTTATGATGATACCGCAAGACAGGAATATTGGAATGCAATGCTGATTTTGTGTGATAACCTGATAAAAATAGACATTGTTCCAAGGAGCTGCTCTCTTGAATGGATGCTCATAAACTTCTGAAATTATTAATCTTAAAATACACTATGTTAAAGAGTAATCTATTTCCAACTAAACTCCTACGTGCTATAAATACAAAGCCTCATTTTGCCATGTAGTATAAATTTTCAGGGTTCTGAAATAGCTAAAAAGGAAGTATTATTATGTGCGTGTGAAATATCAACGCATCCGACTTCACTTCCAAGGAAGAAAACACTAACTCATGTATTTTAATTTGCCATAATTACAGTTGCCATAGAAAAGAGGAATAACACACATTTTAGAATTTTTCTAGTCATCCCAAATACATTATCTGTGTATACGGTGCTGCCTGCCAAAATTGCACTACAATTTAAAACAACTACATGAGAAGACAGTTTCCTATTGCTAAAAAGCACATGGCTAGCATCCAGTAAAACCCCAAGCCAGCAACTAAGCCACACGAATTCCCAAATTTCAATTCTCATTGAGAACAAGAATGATGCAAACCTCACAAGTAAAGCTAGTGTTACGGCACTAAGCGCTCTAAATCCCATCGCACAACAGCTCACATTAAGTAAACCAGGGTATGGCTACTTCCATGGCTTTTAGGGCACCTCGTGGAATCAAGATCCCAAAACGCTGCGTGTTCCTTTACTAAGAGTTCTCTGAGCTCACATGGTTTCACAGCCCATCCACACATTTGAAGAGGAATAAGCCTGTCTAGTCAGAACCAAACTGTATAAAAGATACTTGAGTCAACCCTTTATTTTACATTCATACCAAATGCCTAACTACCTAATTAGTAGAGAGGACAAGCTATGCAGGCAATCTGGAAGCCAACCTATTTATCATTTGCATTTAAGCAATGCTTTCATATTTGCAAAGTGCTATGCAAATACCAATTACCACCATGATACAGCAGAGCTCATTAACACAAGCACAGCACTGATGTGATTACGCTGCTTCCAGCTCTGGAGCTAGCTCTTTTGCCAGCACTCTGGCAGTCTCTGCCCTGCCTGCCTCCTGCTGCGGGGTGTAGCTTTGCTATGACACCCCATCTCCCTCATGCTGTCCCAGAAAGAGCCTGGAATAGGAGCATCACAATACATCAAAACTGGCTCCCAAAGCACGAAGCTCAGGTTCAATGTTTCGCATGTCCCCAGTACTCCTGCTGCAAGGACAGCAGCAAGGAAGAAGTACTAAAGCTCATCTGACAGCATGTTCCAGTTATCCCCTGCTTTGTCCATCTTTTCACAGGGTTATCAGTTATTACATTCAGAGCATCTCCCACATCTGTTTTCACTCTTGATTCCTGTCTTCCCCTTCCAGAGAATGAATTTGTCCCAGGAGAGGAAAGACCTCCTGCATCCTGGAAACCACTTGGGTCAGATCCACCACCAAAAGGACTCAATTTGTTTTCCCTCTTGTCAAAAGCACAGGCTATTGCCTGGCTATTTCAGCTCATTTACTTGCTTATACTAACATTGTGCTTACCCACACGTAACTCCCGATAGATCTCAGCCATCACCTACTTACTCATCAAAGAACTTCCCGTAGGGACCATGGCTTTGGTGACACAGGGAGCCTTTCCTTCATAGGTAGCTTTTTCACACATCATCTCACCCCAGACACATTCAAAATGATTGACTCTTAAAGCAAAACTTGATGGGACTTGCAATATCTTCTTTTGTTAAAAATCAGCATTAACAGCAAGTATTACTCCACGGCAAATCAGGATGAGCGAATGAAGCCCAAATCCCAGCAAAATGTGTTGAAAGGAAGCCCAAGGACTACTCACGCTCACATCTGTGACTAGCTCAGACACGCCTGTATGCAAAAGCCAAATCCAAACAGTGCAAGCTTGGGAAATGCTTGTTTTATTATTTAAACCATGTCATCTGGACTCATCTATATGCATTTGTTCCTAAGGATAGGATTCATCATCACCCCTAAAAGCTATGTATTTCATCTGAGGTCTTCTTCCAGGCTGCTCCTTTTTGCAGGCAGAGAACAGCATGCCTCTACAGGGTAATTATGATCTCATATGTGCTGAACATGAATGAGATGAATTGCTGTCTGGAGGTGCTTCTTTCTTCCTTTTGGCTATAAAGACAACCTGAGTGACTAGCGTAGCCTCAGAGTCCAATTAGATGAGCTGCACCCCATCCTAGGCAATTTTGTACTAGGACATCTCACCACGTTTTGCAGCTATCAAACAAATTATACGGGGAAGGGACACACACAAATCAAGTAAGCAGAAAACTCAGGTCTCATCCTTTCACTGGGACCTTTGCACTGTTATTGATTTTCCTACAAAAGCACTCAGATTGTGGGGCCCGCCAGCTGTAAAAGCCCTACAACAGACTGATGGCCCCAGCAAACGGTGGTCCTCTCTGCACCACTTCACACAACAATGCTGTGAGCCCAGCCTATTCCATCAGTGCACTGCAACAAGACTACAAAACACTCAAGTACATCTTGCATCTCATAAAGCTTTGTCCATCACAATGCAAAACATTAACCATGCTATCCCAAGCCATTTCCAAAGTCAGACTGTGAAAACTAGTGAATTCATTGCCAGCCAGCCCTCAATCCTATAACATCCTATATTTCTTACTTAACTGACTTAATTCTTTTGCATCGAACGAGCGGTTGGACTGGTTCTCAGCAGCAGTCAAACGATATCCTGTGTAAATCAAAGTCAAGGGCATTTTCCCAAGAGGAAAGCAGGTGAAAGGTAAGGTTGGATTTTCCTACAGGATTAACTGCCCAAGACTGACAAGCACGCGGTGAAACTCTGCCCACGTACAGGGAGATGCTCGGTGTTGGTGTACGGGGAGGTGACACAACGGTGCAGGCAGAGGCAGGACTCCTCTCTCACGCTGGTTCTGTAGAAGGCACAAAGGCTCCTTCCTCTCTTTATGGCCATTGCTCCCTCAAGGCCACCACTCCATGCATAAGGATGCTCAGCATGTCAAATCTCCTCTTTGGATGGATGGAGCGGAGCTAAGTGGGCAGGGCCATTTTTCATCATGATTTTCTGTGTTTTGGCAGAAGCACAAGTATCTTACCTTAGCAGTGCACAACCAGAATAGCCGACCTTTCAGAAACCAGCGAGAACTGGCACTGTGTGTTTCTTACGCTCACTGTGCAAAGGCCCAACGTCATGGCACCGGCACTGACCCTAATTCTGCATTTTACCTTTCAAACTGCTCATCTCCCACCTGCAACATCTCAGACCGCCTGTGTCACTCTCAGGTGAGACCCTGGACTACAAGCACAAAGGATGGCGTGGGACCAGAGCAGACACACTGGCAGGAAGGGCACAGGAGACTTGGCCCAGCCCCTTCACGTGGCTTTAACAAATATGAAGCAAGATTTCTTGACCCTAAGTGATTTCTGTACAAGGTTGAGTACAAGGTCTGTATGGGTAAGGTTTCACACTGCTCTGGGCTGCGGACAAACCCACGTGATTTTAAAATTCCACAGGTAAAATCCTGTTTACAACTTCATATCGTAGTTCAGACATCCCAGTTGTGTAACACCTTGAACTATTTCAAGCCCATTTTCTCTCATCCCTGAAGCCTTTTCTGAATTTTACCCAAGGACACAAATGTGACCACTATTGCGAGAGGACAGTTTCCCAAGGAAATCCAAATGAAAAATGAAATACATACAGATTTGCTGAAATATCTCAAAAGGAATAAAGAAGTGAATAGAGAATGCTCTCCTTCCCTCCCCACCTTTTAAAGCAGCCAACAGAATTCCACTGCAATGCTATCGCACGTAAACGAAGAAAGAAAGGAGGCGGACACAGCATTCTCTATTAAATGCTTCAAACAGATGCCTTCCACCTTGCCTGCTCTGCTAGCAGCTCTATACAATCCACCCACTTTTCAGGGAATGCAAAAATGCAAAGGTAAAATTAAAAAATGTTTTTAAGCCAGTCATTTTTAAACATGGTTTACTCTTTTCTTCCACTCAGCCAGTTTTCAGTATCCTTTCCAACCATTGGGCATTTAAATTTTGCTTCCTGCCTGCAGATCTGCTATCATTGTTACAGATGGGAATACCAGAGAGGTCAGTCTGGATCAGAGCGATGGTTGCTGGCTGTCAGCTCTTGTAAACCATGATCCATCACTTTGTCAGTCTCAGCCTTCGGCTTTGCAAGCTGTGACTAAAGATCCTGACTTGCTCTGCTAGCAGCTGTTGCAAGCTGTGAGCCAGCATCTTGGCATTCTCCGCTGAAACACTCACCGATTCTGTGCTCACAAACCGTCATTTTCAGTTAGCAGAACTCTCGGGTGACATGGCAGCAATGCAAGGACATCACAGTGTGAAAAAAAAAGGATCATCTCTTTGAATGACCCACATTCAACCAACTGAGTCATTTTTAATCACTTTCCAATAGAGGTCAACCAGACCATAAACATCTGGCTGTGGCACCTCAGCCATCTCCCAATGAGAATTAGCTCGCTAGTCAACATCCAGTCCCTCTGCAGCAGCTGTCAATTGCTTGTGCAGTCACATCAGTGCGATGACCTATTTTTCATCACAAAAAACCCCGAAAGCCACACCACAGATCCAAAATTTTCTAAGCAAAAGAGCATCTTTGCCGAGTAATGCTTACTCTGTTTCTGCGTGCAATTAGGAAATAATTCTTGACCATTCAAAATGACTTTTGACAAATAATGAACAACCCCCTTCCAGAGGCTGTGTGTGGAAATCTTTGTTTCTAGACAGCATTACTTCAAACGTAACACACGTGCCACGTATCTCACAAGTGAGGCTACCCCAAAGCTTCCTCGCCTGCATTTGCATAGGTGCGTCTGAGCAAACATACCTCTGCCTTACCATCCATTTAAAGATGAAAGTTATACTGTGTTTCTGCACCAACTTCTAGCCTTGACTGTACATTTCCACAGCCCCAGGAAGTTAAAAAGAGGAAGGAAGATCATTTTTCCTTATTGTTTTTATACCACGTTCAAGATGAACTCATATTAATAGCACTAGGAACCAGGAAGATAAAATATCAAGAATAACAAAGTCCTAGATACTGTGACTCACTTGTGGCTTCTGTTTTCTTCTGCAGAGACAGAAAATACCAACAAGAAGGTTACTTCTAAGTAACATCTTCCCCAACCCCCATCACAAGAAATGTGCAAATTTTATTTCTAATCTTTTTTCAGCTTTCTTCAGGCAGGGAGCTCAGCAGCTGCCAGCATGCCCTGACAGCCACATCTCTGTATCACTATTTCAGGTAACCCAGGATTACTTTAGATACCAGAGACAGCCGTGGCTTCTTGATGATCCCTGGTGACATGGTTTGAATGAGCAGTTCTCTACATCAAAAAGTGACAGAATACAAATGAATGTATTATTGGAGAAATCTATGCCTAACTAGCTCTTCTTCAGGTGGTGTGAAGCAATGAGTGATATATTGAGACCTATATATATGAAATGGTACATTTCACCCGTGTTATATCTTTGCGGATACACAAAACCTACCTCAGCAGTATATTAGCTTCAAAAGGCCAAATCCTTTTGCAGAATTGAGATGAAACTTCCCTGAAGCAGACTACAGCTGTGACAAGTCCCTAGGGATACCAAGTCAGCGCGGTATTTATAGCGAGGCACACTGCAGTCCACCATTTACAAAGCTGTGAATTGAGCCTATTGCTCCTCATAATTTCTGACGCATCTTTGATTAACAAGAAAGGAAAACCAGAAAAAAAGCACAGAAATATACCTTTCCATGAACTCCGTACAGGACTAGGTAAAACAGAACGTGCAATTCCCCGATCATGGGAAGATGAACGCTGTAGGCACTCAGACAAGGAGTGGTTTATAACCGATGCTTAAATTACCAGTGTCAAAATACCGCCTCAGCTTTCTTTGAATGTGGCTCCTGAGACCTCTATGTAAGTGCTTGGTTCATCACTTGTGGCCTGTGAATTACAGCTTGACACCTTTGGGTTAAACAACAAAAAAAAAAGATAAGATTTTTAGCACGAGCTTTTTCCTCTGCTGAGAAGGGAGCTTCTCCTCTCCACTGAGTAAGGAAACAAGGAATCCTGAAAACGTTCCCCCTTTGCTGATGGCTAGACCCAGAATACATTCTCAGCCCCTTCACTAACAGGTTGCCTGCTACTGGAGCCAGCTGGCTGCAAAGTCTTGTTTTAAAAACTCCTTAAAGGACAAGGAAATCATACAGCTCGTGTACCTACCTGCCAGGACATGCCTAGCTCATCTGCAGTGCTATCCCACCTTTGAAAGATGATTTCAGCACCATTAAACTACCACCTGAAGTTCAGGTTTTGTTTTACCCTTGGCCTTGAAGAAAAAGAAAAAAAAAAACCCACAACAAAACACTTCTCTATCACTGGAGACAGACCAGTGCTAGGACACCAAGACGGACATACACTCTGTTCTCTGCAATCTTCTTTTTGCTGGTGTGAAAGCAATGAATGAACAAGGAAAGCACTAAGCGCAGAGGCTGCTGTGCTCCCTCTGCTGGCTCGCCCTGAGGAAAGGCAGCAAGCCTGCAACCACACCTCAGCAAAGCAAATTCAGGTATAAATCTACCAGCCACTCCTGCATCCTCAGGTACATCTAGAGCTGCCTGCTAATGCAGGACCCACCGCATACAAGAGAGGTGACACATACACAACACAGCAAAGTCCTACAGACACATCCCAGGCAAATGCATCCTCCTTACTCCGAAAGCCCTTACAAACATTTTTACACCTCTGCTTCACAACCTGAACGAATTTCAGAATCTGAGCACAGGTATCGGCAACCTGCAGGCTTCTCACACTACAAGTTAAGCAATGTGGGCTCTGTGCGACAAACAGCAGCAAAGTGTTCTCTTTTTAGAGGACTTGCAGAAAGATAAGGGGATTTAGAATAGGATCAAAATATGCCTTAATTCTGGTAAAGAAGTGTGAGAGACCTAAGAATTCAGAAGAGGCACATTACTCTTCTAGACTGATGTTTAGAAATCAGAACAGTACTCATTCATTTTACCTTCCAACCAGGGCTCAGCTGTTGAGACACGCTGGAAGCACACATGACGATGGCTCTCTGGCACAGACCCCAGTAGACTCCTCTCTCTACATACCACGCCTTGCCAAACCAAGGCACAAGAGCTTCACTGCCAGGATTCAGCTGTGTACAAGCACTCATCCCGAACTGCAGCCAGGTCCTCATGTGGGCTTTGTTTCTGGAACCTTTTCAGCAGGGCCAAATAACAAACACACCATCAGCGGCAAGTGACTTCTGTTAACAAGGACAACTCCTCCCAGCAGTGGGATATTGCGCTGGCCAGCCACGCTATGGTGGTCCATGGGGAACAAGAGATTGGGTTTTTTAAAGTGCTTCTCATCTTAGTAACTCAGAGGAAAACAATCCCTTCAGAGGACAAAATTAATTAAAATTTTTTCACAGGACTTTTCAAACATCAATTTTGCACTTTGAACTTGACAGCTTAATACGGTTCATTTGTCAGCAGCGGACCCAGCTCAATACTTTGTAAATACGGTTAAGCTATGCTACTGTCTATGGGGCTTTCCCACTTCAATTAATTTCCTACAAAGCATATCGTTGAGAAGACAGATGTGTCAGCATAAATATTCCATGTAGACCAGGGTGGATGGGGTACTTCTCTACTTTGCATTTCTAACAAGTGTCCCCAGGCAAAAGCAGTCATTATTTATAGAAGACAAATCCAAAACCTGCCCAAATGACCCAGGTATCACTCTAAATCACAAGCCATTACTACAAGTACAGGGTAGTTGTTTTTACAAACCTGTGAATAGTGGGATATATATAACAACACACATTCTTGTTTTCCATCTACCAGCTATTCCTTCCCCCTGGATTAGAAATCTCAGTTAAAAACTGTAAATGAACAAGTATGCTAGCCCTGTTTCCACATGCTGTAGCCCTCTGTCTTTACCAACACATCTGATAAACGATGCAACTGCATTCCTGCAAAGCATCTCCCTATTTCCAAGCCCTTTCACAAATCCCCCCACTTCCAGCCTCAGCACTCTAGTTTGATGTCAAACATGCCTCCTGGTCGCCTTGTTCTAATTCCTTTTCCAGCAGCAGAGAGGACAATCTCAGTCCTGGGTAACACAAGGCACAGTCAGATTCACTGCATACAGTCGACAGATTACTGCTCCTGCACATGGCACATATTGTGAAATCCCCAATGCTTATATACATATGAAAAGGCTCAGATTCAAGCCCCAGGACACAATCCGGTTCTCAGTACAACAAACAGCAGAAACTGAATGTGAAACCTTTCCAGACACGCTTCTGTACCTTGTGTAATATTCTACGATTAAAGAATGCCAAGGAAAAAAGACCAGTACACATGAACTGAGAAGTGGAGACAGCTTCGCTTTCTCATGGACGTGTCGTTTAAGGAGACACGATACTCAAATCACTGGAAACCTGTCTGTGAGTGAATGAGTTTATTCCTGCTCCTGTTGAAGTAGTAAAGGATGTTTCTTAGTTGTCTGCCCTACAGCTTATACATACGGCTTGAAACGGTCAACACCAGTTATCTCCGTTAACATGTTGTATCTCTCACCACAGTTTGAGTCATCTGCTAGTGACTGGGGCACCTCACAGCATCTCAACTGATGCAATTCGAAGCTCATGAATTATATAACGTAAAAGACCAACTGCTGAAATGCTATGTTGTTCAGTGAGACCAGTTCTGTCAGACAGGTCAAAGACAGTCTTCCCAAATAATGTTAGAGAAAATCTTCCACCACGTTTGACTTAGTTTTTCATCAGTTAAATTCCAGAGGTGAAAAGAAGTTTACTTCTAAGTGATGAGACATGCCACGTATCAAAAGTATCATAAAATTCATTATCACTCCTATATGGAAGCTGGTAATTGGTGCAAGACAAACAACTTAAATAAGCTGTTCAGGTCAGTGCTCTTGCTGCAAATGCACCAGGAAGTGCTTTTTTTCAGCTGAGCATGAAGGTTAAAAGCACAGCAAATGCAATGCAACACCTGAAAATGAACTCCAAGCTAAGAGGCCTGAAGGAGCACCTCTCCACTAAATCTGCATTAGTACCTAAACAGGGCAGGGGTCTGACTTCTAGGGACCCTAGGCAGGCAAACAGACCATCCTGTAAGGAGGCAAGACAAAATGTGCACAGCCTTCCTTCACCCCACTGTACGGTGCCACAACAGCTGGAAATCATAAGAGGAGTCCGGTGCTGGAAAGTCTCTGAAGGAAACGCTGTGCTTCTAGCAAGATGAATAACACACCTGGTCCATAGCTGTGAGCAAACGCTACAAAGGAATAATTAGAAACTATCTGACCTGAAACCCACATGCCCATTACTGTGGTATTTTTCCACCTACCACAGGTGAAACAGAAGATGGGCTGGACCTGGAAGGGGAGGGGTGGAGTGGCAGCACAAGATGCCGATTTATAAAGCACTAGCAAACAGTGCTCTTTCTCCACAGGCTTTGGACAACAAACCTGTCCTGCCTGAAGGATGCCAGAGTGCAAGCAGGATTCCAGCTAACGTCTGCTTGCCAGCTGAGAGGGAACTACAACCTCTGTGAGCTTTTGCACTCCAATAGTCAAAACTGCTCCGAGCTGCTTCATTCTCCAGTTGGGCTTTTGCTTTTCATCCAGAGACTTTAGCTTGGCTGCTTCACTCCATCAGGAAAGGAACAAACTCACCAAGATGGTAAAGGTGAGTACACTGGTCAGAGAATTGCTGCTACTGCAGATGTGTTTCTTCTCCAGGACAAGCACTAATTTAAGATTTAATATACATATGTATAATATAAATATGAGATGAGTCAGAAATGGAACTAATACTAGACACTGTTGGGCATCCAGTGTAATGACTAAAATTGTCACTGGAGATGGCTATGCACCTCTAACACTAAAAAGTAAAGAGATCAGATTGGATAGGAAGAACTCTAGGACTGGCTAGTTTCATCATCAAGTTTCATGGACACTATCTCTTCTGCAAATGCCAAAATCTGAGATTTTATGAAAATTTGCATGTTAAACGTTAAACATAGAACATGCATAGAAACAATCAATAGATTTTACTAACTTCATTAATTTTCTTTATTATTCTTCTCCATCTGCTGAGTTCTTACAATAGATAACTGTTTTTTTCTCTCTTAGTCTCTCTACTTTATGGGCATTTGAAAAGCTGAACAGATTTTTGGGTGGGATAGTTAAAGAGAGGAGGAGGAGGAGAAGGAGGAAAGTGAAGGAAAAAAATCCCAATAGATAAACCAGATTGTGAATCTTCAGCAAGGTGGAAAAAAATAGAACTTCTTGTAACAGACATACCCTTTATCTGGGATGTGTCTCACCAAGCAAATGCAAGTACTTCAGGAAAAGGATTTCAGAGTTTTAACTCTTCAAATTACTCACCAGCTCTTAGCTTTTCCCTTCCTCAAGATAAATGTCAAGACTTCAACATTCCTCTAGTTAAAGGGCATCTGAGGGCAAGATGCCGCTTCTGAGTTCAGAACAGTATTAAGTAATAACATGTCCCAATCCTTTTTCTTTTCTTGTTGTTTCCTTGACTTGAGCTCTCCGGTTTAGTCTGCATGTAATTAAGATGTCTAGTCCCAACTTATCTGAAATACTACCTCTGCTGGAGTCCAAACCCTGACAAACACCCCGCAGAGTGTGTCTGCACTCATTAGCCAGGCAGCAGCAGCCTGCAAGCTCACCTGTCCCACTAGACCAGCACACCACCAGTAACATCCAGTACGGCCCTCGGGAAGCTCTGATGGTTAATCTGTAGGGAAGCCTCTGAAATGGGGTCAACCCATAGTGCTTCCAAGGCATGGCATGTCGTTTACAAGATAATTAGGATCTGGAACGTTATGATTATAGAAGCTGGTGAGTTAGCAACACAGGAAGTTTGCCCTTCAGACTACAGTATGAAGCAGCAGAACCTCCAAGTTATCAATAAAAGCAAAACATGGCCAGAGGTTTAGGAGCTTCCCTAGGTTAACACCTGCCTGCACCTGATACTAGACAGGCAAATATGAGTGAAGAGTTTGCTCACCCCCTGTCAGTACCGAGCTCTATGTGAAAAGAAACAGTCAATCTCGAAGTCATGTATCTGAAAAGCTCCAGGAACAGGCAAGTTCTCAATAAGTATTTTTTCCCTTCTCTTTCCTTTTAAAAATCTTTTGCTTTTACATTGATCTCTTCTTGGAGCTGATAAGTGACTTACTGATTTTCACTAGTGATGCTGGGATCCTGGGCAGTATTCCCACAATTTGTGTTATACCATAAACTACTAAAAGTGTTGCCCATCTCTAAGCAGTCACTGTGATTGCTGTTAACATACGCTGGAGAGATCTCCAGGTCAGACAGGAACTAGCACTCTAAGTTGCCAGGAGAAAGAGACAGTGGTAATTCACAGCTTATCTAAAAAAACCAAGATTTGTCAGAGTTTAACTTGTTTGTGGTAACTTGTACTGCTTCCTTCAAGTCCCAGCAGATGTTCACAGCAATGCCAAAACCTTATTTCTTTTACAGAGGTCCAATGTTTACTCAGTTGAGATCAACGGGACAAAAGATATAGAAAAAATAGAGATAGGAGATGAAGAGAAGTACAAAGACTTGAAAGGCAACAAGAAAAAAAAGAAGACAGAAGATCTTAAGAAAGAATTGGACCTGGTAAGTGTTGCTAAGCTCCCATGACACCTGGCAGGACAGCCTCTACCCACCATCTGAGTGAAGCCTGGTGAAAGGGGGCGGATGCTGGTGCACCATCATTTTAACAGAAGACCTCCTAGCACAGGGAAGGATTCACCTCCTCGCATTCCTGAAGTGTGCCAGAAAAAAGTTGTGCAAGTATTAATACCTATAATGAAAGATTGATTCTGGCTTAATTAAGCCACCAGTAGTACAGAACATTATCTCCCCAAAGAGGGGTTAATCCCAGATGGAAGGACTGCAATCGGTATTTCCTCCGAACTGCCACTTGCACAGTCAGCCAGGAAACAGGGGGAAAGGCTGAAGCACAACATTTTGCTCCAGGGATTTCTAGTAGATGTAAAAGCGTGCCTCAGCTTTAAGAACAGGTTATTTTCCCCAGACTAACCGCACTGTACTTCAAGACAGTGCACTAAGATCAAGAAATCAGTATTTTTACTTCTGGCTTCCTACTGACCTGCTGGCTGATCTTTCCAAGCTGCTTCCTCTCTGTGTGTTTGTTTCCCAATCTGAAGAATGAAGGTAATTATACTGACCTCTTTTCTCAATTACTTTGAGAGCAACTCAAAGGAGAGGCTACTTATGGGCTAGATGGTATTTCAAAGGTAAGGAAACCCCAAAATGAGCCACCAGTTTACCCATCACGTTTCCAAGATCTACCCAGTCCACCAGCAAAATAAATCTCCGTGTACTGTATCTCTGCCGCTAGGGGATGTAACATTACTCTCATGTTTCTAAAGAGAAACCAAAGCACAGACGAGTTAATTGACTCATCCATCCATTCTGTGAAAACAATTGTGAGATCTCTCAAACGCTTGGCTTCTAAATCTCAGTTCAGCACAAGATATAATTAGGTCAATGACACCGCAGAGGTGTCACTGCAGGGAAAGGGGAAGAGCTGTGAGATTTCTCTCTCCCACGCCCTTTTAAACTGTGGTTAGAACCTGGCTGCTTCTTTCTACAAGACTGTGGCAAGTAATTTCACATACTCTACCTTGTCAATCAAGTAAAAAGATTGTTGTCACACATATTCTGACACCACACCCTTTTTTCTATCAACATATTGCCTATGGTACTGAATGCTTGAGTCCTGCAGCACGTAAAGAGGAACTATTTGTCTAAAAGAAGCACAGGCATTTGTGGCAAGCAGCATGAACATGAACACACCATTCTGTTCTTGTGACAGATTTACTGGAGGAGGGAGCTCTTTACAAAAGCACTTTCCAAATCAAAAGAAAATACTAGCTTACATTTTGCTTATCGATACGCAAATTGCACATTGTGTATTCATGAAGGTGGGATGTCATACTAGCAACTGGATCCACGGTCCTGGATCCAGGCAGTTTGAATATCCTCCAGATCCCAAAATAGGATTTTCACGTCTGACATTGTATTCACTATCATTTTATTTTTCTTTTGTAATTCAGGATGACCACAAGCTCAGCACTTCAGAACTGGAGGAAAAGTATGGCACAAACATCAACAAAGTAAGTCCATAGGGCATCATTAAGAAACCACCTGAATCAGTTGCCTTACTTTGCCTCTGGCTTACCCATAGCTTCCCCAAAGCGGTAGGAAAACATTTGAACCAACAGACTGATACACAGATACAGGTGTGGATGCAGGCACGCACAAGTATGATGCACTACTGAAGCCTAAACCAGCAAGTCAGTGTGAAGCAATGACCTGGATTTAGACTAGAGTTTCTCTCAGGTCTGAAGAAGTCTGATCTATTGTTTTGAAATCAAAATCCCTGCACAAGCATGACCTCAAAGTTTGCATCAGGGCATCAGTTTTTCTGAAGTTTTAGCCTGGTATTTTGATTTCACTGCAATTCATTTTTCACTGGCACTGTTTGGAACAAGTTATGGCAAGAGGGTGCACTGGAAATTATTCTATCTTGAAGGAAACACTAGATTTGAGAAACTATTCACCTAAATCCCTTTGACACCTAACATTCGAATACCAAAGCATTGCAACAAGGGCAGAGTGCAGATGAGTTCCAAGAAACCCACGAACTACAAACATCTTGGTGGAAATGCAGAAACAGCAACAGAAGAACTGATGTCCTTCTCCAGCTTTCCAAACACTTGGTACAGGCATGTCAGATAACCAACAGAATGAAAACTCCTAATTGACACAGCCCCAAATTCCATGCTCCAGTAAAAAAATATCAGTTTCTTCATAGGAGATAACCAATAGTAGCCACTCTGAAAACAGAAAGTTTGGAAATTAAAGATGCAGGTTACAAAAAACCAGATTTTTATCTCTAAGTTATGTGTAACTTAGAGATAAAAATCTGTTTTTCTTTGACTTAACTTTAAACATGTCGTTTACTTTTGCAGGGTCTCTCTAGTGCAAGAGCAGCAGAGGTTTTGGCTCGGGATGGCCCCAACTCACTCAGTCCTCCCAAAACCACTCCTGAAATTGTTAAGTTCCTCAAGCAGATGGTGGGAGGCTTTTCCATCCTCTTGTGGGTAGGAGCTATCTTCTCCTGGATTTCATTTGGCATTCAGTATGCCCAGGGAGCCGAATCACCCTTTGACAACGTAAGTATTTGAATAACCACAAAGTGAGTATTTGACCCTTTGACAATCTCAGTCATTTAAATACTACTTCACAGTTATTCAGTAACTACAAGGAGGCCTTTTATTCTATCAGGACTCTCCCTCTACTACGGAACATTCTGATAAATGCTCAAATACCTGACATACCGCTTCTGTCTAAGAGTGCCTACGCAAAGGTTTTATAACCACTACCCACAACTGTAGTACTTGAGTACTCAATAAGAGCAATATTAAAGTCCACAAAGGACCCTGGAGTCTTTGACTCCAATTCCTTTATGACTTACACTCTGCTAGGAATATAATTTGCCCAGGTTTATGTCAGGTTTAGTTTGGAGAAGGCTTTTACAGAGATGGGAAACTTGCCATTAAAAGCCCTTTTCATACTCCAAAAGCGTTACTTGATCATTAGCAGGGCAAAATTTGAAAGTTCTTTTCTTAAGCTGTCTTTTAACCTGACCAATACCTCATTTTAAGAGTCTCCTGTAACAATACAGAACTGATTTATTTTAGCAGAGGAATTGCTGAACACTTGTCTCAAATTAACCAGATTATGTCCTTCATTGATTAGCTCTACCTTGGTGTAGTCCTGGCCCTGGTTGTCATCCTCACTGGTGTCTTCGCTTACTATCAAGAAGCTAAAAGCACAAACATCATGGCCAGCTTCAGCAAAATGATTCCACAGGTGAGAATAACCAATGCATTTCATTTGAGAGAAACGTTCTTTCCAATAAGGCGCTTTGAAATGAGAAGAGCACAATAAGACCAACTCCAATTTACCTCTTGGTAGGAGGCTTAGAGGATGGCACAATGCTAATTTTTGTCACATTTCTGTTTTTCAGCAAGCTCTTGTCATCAGAGATGCAGAAAAGAAGGAACTGCCAGCAGATCAGCTGGTGGTTGGAGACATCGTGGAAATAAAGGGTGGAGATAGGATCCCAGCGGACATTCGTCTGATCTCTACTCAGGGTTGTAAGGTAAACAGCACTTTGTAGAGCATGGGGAGAGTGGAAAGAGGAAAAACATGGTTTCAAGTCTTTTATTACATATAAAGAATTTCTGTGCATACAATGTGAGTTATAAAAGCTTTAATTAGACAGAATTAAATCATAAAGTGCGGAAGCTATACTGTGATGCTCAGCTCATCTAGGACTAACATCTCCACTCCCTAAAGATCAAAAAAAGCCATTAGCCCCACAACATGTTCTAGCAATGCTCTTTGCCAGGACAGAGGTAGAAAGAGGCATTAAGAGTTTCCACAGACCTGGAGGCAGGTCTTCAAACCATGTTTTCTTTCAGGCTGCTACCAAAAATCCCACCGACAGACATGGGACACTGACTGAACTGCATTCCCACAGAGATAGAGCATCTCAGTGACAGCAGCAGCTCTCTCAGAGAAAAGAAACCAAGAGATAAAGGCCCTGTCACCGATTATTAAATGTGCTACCACCTTGTCTTCTAGGCTAGACATAACTGCGTGTTACTAACTTTAATATGGGCATGTCTCCGTTTCATTAAAGGTGGACAATTCTTCACTCACAGGGGAATCAGAACCACAATCTCGTTCCTGCGACTTCACCCACGAGAATCCCCTGGAGACCAGGAACATCGCATTCTACTCCACCACCTGTGTGGAAGGTACGTACAGAGAGAAGGGGCTCCAGAAATGGTACCTGGACAGGGTACCGCATAGGACTGAGAACTCTTTTTAAGCAATTCTGCTTCAAGGAATTTCCAGAAAGGTTTAATTGCTCACAAGAAACAATTGTCCCAAGCACACCAGCCTTAAGGACTGGGCTGATCATGCTTAGTATCAACCAGTGAGACATGTTTAAACACCTGGCCTGGNCTTTCAGGCTGCTACCAAAAATCCCACCGACAGACATGGGACACTGACTGAACTGCATTCCCACAGAGATAGAGCATCTCAGTGACAGCAGCAGCTCTCTCAGAGAAAAGAAACCAAGAGATAAAGGCCCTGTCACCGATTATTAAATGTGCTACCACCTTGTCTTCTAGGCTAGACATAACTGCGTGTTACTAACTTTAATATGGGCATGTCTCCGTTTCATTAAAGGTGGACAATTCTTCACTCACAGGGGAATCAGAACCACAATCTCGTTCCTGCGACTTCACCCACGAGAATCCCCTGGAGACCAGGAACATCGCATTCTACTCCACCACCTGTGTGGAAGGTACGTACAGAGAGAAGGGGCTCCAGAAATGGTACCTGGACAGGGTACCGCATAGGACTGAGAACTCTTTTTAAGCAATTCTGCTTCAAGGAATTTCCAGAAAGGTTTAATTGCTCACAAGAAACAATTGTCCCAAGCACACCAGCCTTAAGGACTGGGCTGATCATGCTTAGTATCAACCAGTGAGACATGTTTAAACACCTGGCCTGGTTATGGGTGCAACAACCCATTAACTGCGGTTTCCTAGTGGTCTTTCCATCGCTATCTTTAGGAACAGCAAATTGCAGATGCCTCTAAATACTGGTGGATGCTCCTGTAGAAGGGCTCTGCACACACAAGGGTGGTGTTGCTGTCCTCAAAGGTATGTGTGTCATACCTAACAGTCTGCTATGAGACTGCACAGTGCCCAGGATGACACTACATCCCCACTGCAAGGCAATCAAAAAAGACTCCAATTAATTCAAATAGCTTACGCCTGTCTTTCTCTTCACCAACAGAGCTATAAGATTTCTAAGGGGAAGAACATAATTCTGGGGTGAAGTCTCAGTCACTCTAAGGCTGAGAAGGGTGTTTGTCAATCAGTACTGCCTACAGAAGAAAGGATTCATCCCTCCTGGAGCTGACAGTCTTTTACTTCTTCACAGGCACTGCTACTGGCATTGTAATCAACACTGGGGATCGCACTATCATCGGACGGATTGCATCTCTCGCATCGGGAGTAGAAAATGAGAAGACACCCATTGCCATTGAAATAGAACATTTCGTCTACCTGGTGGCAGGAGTGGCCATTTCCGTCGGTGTTATCTTCTTCATCATATCTATTGCTCTGCGATACAAGATTCTAGACTCCATCATCTTTCTCATTGGCATCATAGTGGCAAATGTGCCAGAAGGACTACTAGCCACAGTAACAGTAAGTCTATGGTTGAATTCCCTGGTGGCCACTGTAGTTCTTCTGTCATTAGCACAATCTGTCACTTGTAAATTCATGACAGTGCAACACCAACCAGTGAAGAACAGATTATCTGTTAAGTGACTTGACAGAGCTGAGTTTGAAATAGGGGTGGTTTTTCCCATGAAATTGAAAAGACAAGCAGTTCACCTGGGAATGCTGGCATAACTGGGCCACTAATCTTGAAAGCTTCAGCACAACAGTCCAACCTGAAATAAGGTTCTGCAAGTACTGTTCTCCCTCAGTTGCTAACCCATAGAATGATGCAACTCATTTTCCCACAACCTGTTCCTATTTGGAAATGAGGAATTGTACTCTAAAAGCTGCATGAAAATTCCACTTTCGTACAAAGCATCGCAAAAATCCCTGGCTGAGCAGCAGCACACCTGCTAAGCACCGTTAGACCTAAAGTACACCAACAGCGAACCCAGCACTGCTGCAATAATGAAGAGAATCATTTCAGGGTCATTAAGCTGGTGATTAGAAGCTCCCCCTGCATTGTAGGTTCTTCCATCTAAAACAGCCTCTTAACTGATATGACATTCTTATTTCTACCAGCAGGCAAGCAGGTTCCTCTCAGTAGTAAATGTACTTCTGCTCGTTACAGCCAAACCTCTGACCTTAATAATGCTATTAAAAAAGAAAAAAAAATGCACTGTGGTCAACAAAAATTTAAATTTTTAAAAATGTTCTCTTCCTAAAAAAACCAAGCACAAAATACCTAGCAGAAGTATGTAACCTCCTTGCATCATTCTGTAACTGTACCTGAACATCTTTACTTCTGCCAGGTGAGTCTGTCTCTGACAGCCAAGCGGATGGCAAAGAAGAACTGCTTGGTGAAGAACTTGGAAGCTGTGGAAACACTTGGTTCTACCTCCATCATCTGTTCCGACAAGACGGGGACCCTCACACAAAACAGGATGACTGTAGCTCACCTCTGGTTTGACAATCAGATCTACTCAGCAGACACCAGTGAAGATCAAACAAGTAAATAGGGCAATGGGGGTGCTGGGAAGAGGAACTACTCGGAGCAAACCTGGGGTGGTTTCACACCTACTGGCTGTCAAACTGATGTCAGTGGGAATGTCTTTTGAGAGCTAAACCAGACATGTCTTCCTTCCACATAGAACTGGAGTGTGCAACTGGGAAGTCCCTTCTTAGCCATGTAGAAATGTGAAAAAAAAAGAATTAATATTTGAACTCCACACACAGAAACTTAAGTCTGGAGGAGGTTCTAATCCAGATCCTTTTGCTGACAGTAAACTTATAGGGAAATAAGCAGAGAAATCTCATTTAAGCAATTTTGCCAGAAGTGCTAACTGACAGATGTAATGGTTTGTGTCAAATTGTTCTTCTGTAACAGAACCTCTCAAAAGTGCAATTTTCTTCTGCAAATAATTCAAAACTGTTGTTTCCAATTTAAGCTTCTATTTCCATCATGTAATATGCTAAAGGATGCAATGTTTATTTTGCTTCCCCTCAGCCCAGCCTTTTGATCAAAGTTCTCCATCATGGACAGCATTATCAAAAATTGTAACTCTCTGCAACCGGGCAGAATTCAGACCAGGACAGGAGAATTTCCCAATAATGAAGGTACTGTGTACTTCATATCAGCTTATTTCTCGTCCTCTGAAAGAACACCACATATGAGTTGTTCTGTTTAGCTTTAGTAATCGCCTCCACTTTACCATGCCACTTTTAAGTTACTGCTTACACTAGTATTACCAGTACACACTCACAAAAACAGGGAAAAGAACCCCACAAAGCCAAGAGCAACTGTCCCTTTAAGGAAAAGGACAATTGAGGTAGCAAGATTTTCTACACTAGTAATTACTACACTATTAATGTGATATAGCAAGATAGAAAAGGTAAACATGCCTTAAGCAATGTCTTTACACATGACTGCTGAAGGTAGTACATTGGGGTGACTGGAATACCAGAACAAATCCACGATCTCTACCACGTACTCCGTCAATGCCTTCCTCCACGCAATTTGATTTTGTGCACGGGTTAGCTCACCCGTACATGCCTGCTGCTACCCTACAACTGCATTACAAAGCTTCCACACAAACCTGAAAGTGATCACAAATCCTGTGCTTTCACAGAATCAAGTGCTTATCTCAACTCTTTGCTGTAGCTTAGTTCTAGCAGCAAGTGCAAAATGTTTACTGCAATCATTTTCCAGGACAACCCGAATGCAGCAACATAGATTCATTGCTGCTTAAGCATACAACATGTTAGAGAAGCGTGCAAGTGCAGAGGTGAATTTGCTATGAACTGTTTCTTCTTTTGTGCACACAGAGAGAAGTGGCAGGTGATGCCTCTGAAACAGCTCTGTTGAAATTTGCAGAAGTCATTTTGGGTGGCGTCATGAACATTAGAGCACAGAACAAGAAAGTGGCTGAAATTCCCTTCAACTCAACCAACAAATTCCAGGTGTGTTTCGGTGGTGGAAATTATGCCAGACCATTTCAAATTGAAACAATTTTTATTACTAAAGCAAATATTAAGTCTTAATGGGGTAAATCAGCGACAGAGGAAATCTAAGCTATAAGAAACGTGGTGCAAGGTGACCAAAACTAGAAACAAATGAGGATCATGTATGCTCTTTCAAATAATTTCATTTTTGTGGCACACAGCTTTCCATTCATGAAACTGACGACCCCAACGACAAACGCTTTCTGCTGGTGATGAAAGGTGCCCCAGAGAGGATTTTAGAGAGATGTAGCACCATCATGATCAACGGCAAAGAAGAGCCACTGGACAGCGAAAAGGCAGAAGCTTTCCAAACAGCATACATGGAGCTGGGGGGCATGGGAGAGAGAGTGCTGGGTGAGTCTAATTGGTGGGACTATCAGACAACTGTGGTGTAAAATGGGGTTTTAAATCTTTGTACAACCCAGTGTGTCTGGACCTCATTCCTCTTGCAGTGGAGGGGAAAAAAAGAAAGCGTGCAACCTCCTAAGCAAAGTGTTAAAACCACGCTGCCGGGCTGTACGCTCTCCGTGGCAGGGATGCCCTCACTGCTCTGTACTGATGCTGATCTGCCACAGCCACACGAAACATTGATTCCATATCAAAAACAGGGTGAAGGTTACAACAGCAGGTTAAAAAATTCCTCCATACAAAGCTAATGGTTAAATGCACTGGAGTACTACAGACAAGAGCAAAGCCTGATGCTATACAGCAAGCTCTCCTCTTTCTCCTCCTATCTCCTGCACATCACATCATCCTACATTTCTTTGCAGGTTTCTGTCATTTGTACCTGCCTGAAAACGAGTTTCCAGAATCCTACCGATTTGACACAGATTCCATGAACTTCCCAACCTCCAACCTGTGCTTCGTTGGGCTCTTATCTATGATTGACCCACCTCGTTCCACAGTGCCAGACGCTGTCTCAAAATGCCGCAGTGCTGGGATCAAGGTAGGGATTTTACAATGAAAGATACACTGAGTCTACAGAAAAACTCATGATAATACAAATTTTAGTATCTTCCACCACATTGTCATAAGTATCTTTCTAGCAACAACCACAAAAATCTAAAACATTTGTTAATACCATTCTACAAATGTAACTTAAAATACCTGAAGGCACAAGAGTTTAAGTGGAAATCAGACTATGGGAAGTGCAGGGAACCTCAACACTGGAAATCCAAATTTGGAAAAGCTCAGATACTGCCTCATCAGGTTCATTTCTAGAATACAGAAACCATGCCAACCAGAATTACTTGCTTGTAAACAGCAAAAGGTAACATAAAGAATTCTTGGGAAGGCATTAGGACACCAGGCCACACCCGTTATGAACTTTTATGCACAGGAATCACTAATCTCAAAACTGTCCAAGCTGAACCTGAAGCTGTAATTTTCCTAATTTCACTCCCAGGGGACTTACAAGTACATTTTCAGCTCTAGGCAGAGAGGCAATCCAGCCAAGCAAAGGACAATCAGTATTTGGAGTTACTGATCTCAGATGAAATGAATCCCACATCCCAACCCTGATGAAATTTTCTGTAGTCTGAAGACAAACCTTGCAAACTGGCAACTTTTCTTCAAGAAAAAACTGTGTCTTATCTGTCAGGACACCTCAGTCACAAGGATACATTTTAAAATGCAATATTCTAATGAACTCTCACCTTTGAGTAGACCTAATATAAATTCTAATATAAAGGCTTCTTTATTCTGCATTTTTCTAACCTTGCTGCCTGTGACAAGTTCTTCCTTTACAGCCCTGATAAAATAGCGCCAAGAACAAGAGGTAGAGCTAATTAAGTAATAGTCATAATCTGTCATTGTTATGTACATAGCACAGCTTTCCAAGTTCAGATTCTAGACTGCTTCCTGGTCTACAGCAATCGATAGCTCACCTTATCTCCCTCCAGCCATTGCATGTACATTTATCACTCACGCCGAGTGCTTGTCCCTTCCCCAGGTTATCATGGTCACTGGCGACCATCCCATCACGGCTAAGGCCATTGCCAAGAGCGTGGGCATCATTTCAGCCACCAGCGAGACTGTGGAGGATATTGCCAAGCGCCTCAACGTTCCTGTTGAGCAAGTCAATAGACGGTAAGAGCACACAGAGTACAGGGGATACCCACGGGTTCCTTTGCTGCAAGCGATGCCCTCGCCCTCCACGATGCTCCCATAGCCTAGTTCTGCATCAGGGCTGCGTTTTGCTTTTCTGTTTGTCGACACATTCCCAGCCATTGTGTCCATCCAGCATGTCATCTCTACCTAACCATGTGTTCAGGTCAGCAGCTCTCGCCTTCACTGGCCCTTGAAAAACCCTGGCAAATGACACTTTGCAGCTCACGTTGGGCTTTGCTGTCACTGCTCATTTGACAGCACACACACACATATAAAATGCAAAAAGCAGAATCACAAGACCTAAGAACCATCAGGCCAAATTCCTCTTTCCCCCATTAAATGTGAAAAAAAATAACATCATAAGAGGAAGATAAAAGCTCTTTACAGAACAAATGTCTTCCTCCTCCACTGTCCCACCCTCCCACTCAGAGCCCTCTTTAAAATGCATTTTCTGCTGTTACGTCTGCTCAGGAGGAAGCTTCAATTACTCCCCTCTGTCTCTAGGTAATTGTGATTCACTCTGGATTTCCACAGTGGCTTTCATTCAACACCTGCTGATTAACAACTAATGCTCCTGAAATTAACTCAATTTGCTGCTTTCTTTACTATTAAACCGCAGACGTTCTACGAGTGCACTATTTTTATCTAAGCCTTTTGATTTGAAAATTTACCCAGCTTTCCCGTGGCTCTTACAGAGAAGCTACAGCAGCAGTAGTTAATGGGATGGAGCTGAAGGATATGAGCTCGGAGCAGCTGGATGAAATCTTGTGTAACCACTCGGAGATAGTCTTTGCCCGGACATCACCCCAACAGAAACTGATTATAGTCGAAGGCTGCCAAAGGCAGGTGAGTAAGAGGTGTAAAAGGTTATACACAGATATAACTACAGGGCATTCATGAGGCAGTAGCTTTCCACAGATATCATCCCCGAGGTAAGAGGGTGGAAGCCAATTTCCAACGCTCTCTAAGCTCTGTTTATACTCCTTTCACTGTGCAAGAACATTATCTAACAGACTGCCACAAACGCTGGACAGAATCCAAGCTGCTCAAATCCCTGCTACAGACTCTGAACCCCTATTGACAGAATGAGCTTTTCCCGCGTTCGCGTGGCTTGGAGCTGCACCGAGGGTCTGGCTTTTCCATCCAGTTCTGAGAAGGTGCTGCTGTGCCGCACATAAAGCCTCCTGGGCAGAGTAAACTGTTTGGGAAGGAGCCTTCCCTCAGGAATTCTTTAAAGCCAGATAAAAGCAATATGTTACCACATCCTCTCATCTTATCTCTTGCGGCCGTTGAGACCTGTGCACTTCCTGACCACAGGAATGTTTAGAAGCGAAAGGAGGTATGAATCCCACAGAATGTCAGAGCATGATTTATCTAGGACCGAGCACTGTGAAACAACCCACAGAAAGCAGGATTTAAAGGCAGTTTGTCCCATCTGCAGGCAATATTATGTAAAGGAGACAGGAGTGCAGCCAACACCAGCAGCAGAAGGGAAAGAAATGACACGTACAGAGCTCTGGAAAAGATGCAAATTGTCATCAAAAGATTCCCCCCTCAGATATTACATCTTCCAAGTAGATGCTGTGAATTGAAAGCCACCCCACTGCTGTAGCTGAACTTTGCAGAGAAGGAGATGCAGCACAAGACATTATTTTATTTTTGTAATTACGCCAAAACTGAGCTTTCCAATCAGCATTATCAGCTCTTCAGGGTTAAGCCCGAGCTGCTTTCAGGACAGTAAAAAAAAAAAAAAAATTTCAATTTTATCTCTTTTTTTATTTTCTTTTGGAATGGCCTTTGGCAGACAGAGGGTAAATGTGTTCTGCATGGCTTAGACACCTACACTCCCAGTAGATTTGGTTCTTTAAGGGATGAGAAGGAACACCCTTCCCCCTTAACTCAAGCCAGCCAGTCTGCATGCTATGTTTAGTACTTAGAGTTTATAAGCCCTTCCGTACATGGCGTTATTTATAGGTAGTGACACTGTGCTAAATCCCCACAGGGACAGGACATTCAGTATTTGTATTAATCAGTTTGTCAGGCTTTTTCCCACCCGGAACACTGTACTGCTATCACGCCATGAACTTTTGCATCAACTAGAACAGGACCTTTAGCTGCAGTGGATGGTTTCACTGGAAATTAACAAAGAAGCCAAGTGGAATAATCAGTTTTCCATCTTTTGGATTACTAGTGCAATTCTAGCATACACTGCAACGACCAGAATTTCCTGGGATGGGATGAGAATGGTCTCTAACTGAACAGTTACGTAATTTACAATTAAGATGAGAACAGACTGATTTTATAAGCGCTTCACAAAAAACAAAAGACAAGGACAGAACTTGTATCAACTGAATCTCCCAGAGATGAGCCTGGGCTTATTCAGACAGGGACAGACCTGTATAGACAGGTGACTACATTTTTAAGCTCCACAGAAAGAAATGATCAGATTAAGTGCATTTTAAGTGCATCTAATTTAGAAATCTCCTCTTTGGGAGCCAGTAAATCATATCCCTGAATTTCCTGTTTCTCTCTGCTATGAAGGGAGGTGAGATGACAAGCTCAGATGCAGACTTCAATCACACAAAAGTTTGAGGTTGCTGTCTTAATCCTACCTAGCATCTTTCTGATCACTGGCTATGTTTTATGCAGATACAAAGAGGATTCAGTACTTGTCAGCATCTTTCTTCTAGAGATTTCAAGACCCTTAGGGGACGATAACACCATGTCCTTAAAAACCCCTGGATTCTTTTGTGTGTTCCAGGGAGCAGTTGTTGCCGTGACTGGAGATGGAGTCAATGACTCCCCTGCTCTTAAAAAAGCAGATATTGGAATTGCTATGGGTATTGCTGGATCTGACGCAGCTAAAAATGCAGCTGATATGGTACTGCTGGATGATAACTTTGCTTCTATTGTCACAGGAGTGGAGGAAGGTAAAAATAACATTGCTATCCACTTTCTTGGCTGAAAGCTGCTGACAGCCACACAGCACCGGCGTGTGCACAGCCCCCTTTTTTCTTTCTGGAGTTGGAAATGGGATTTTGATATACAGAAAAACTGGGAATTAATTCCGTTTATAGACACATGACAAACAGCCAGTAAGGACATCATCGCCCTCCCTCACACATGGCATCGGGCTGCTGTCGCTGCTTGTTCGAGCTCCAGACAAAAGCACTTCCCATCTAGTTCCTATGCAGTTCTGAGCCTCACAAAGATACAGATTTTCTCTACATTTTCACTCTGTTACTCACTCACACATCACCTTCACCGTGGTCCACCACATATTCCACTCTCACCATAAAGAGCTTGTGGTTTCCCTTAGAACTACAGTGTACTGTGGAATTTTTCTTCAATCTTTCCCATTGAAAGAGATTTCTTATTTTCACTTTAATTTTTAGAAGGCTCTAAGGGAAGGTAGGTTAGCAGCCTAAAAAAACCCAACAAAGTGCATGAAGAAAGTAGACATAAGCAACAAATATTTTAACTTAATTTAGTTAAAAATTGAACTTTTTTCTGCAAAACTCTGTTGACAATTAGCGTTTACTTCTGTGTTTCCTTTTCTTCCAGGCCGTCTGATCTTTGACAACCTAAAGAAAACAATTGCCTACACCCTGACTAAGAATATTGCTGAGCTCTGTCCCTTTCTCATCTATATTATTGCCAGCATTCCAATGCCCATCGGCACTATCACCATCCTATTCATTGACCTGGGCACTGACATTGTAAGTTGGGGTCTTTCAAGTGATTTTCTGCTGAAATACAGAACAAGAACAAATAACTGAGAGGGGCTGGGTGCAAAGAGAATGCTACATGGATCCTTCTTTCATTTGCTTTGTGTATACTGAAAATAATGTCAGCAGAGCCACTTGAGAACCGAAACCTTCCTGATAAGTACCTGAGAAGCAGACAAACGGTGACACCAAGACTCTATTGGTTTATTTCTGTTGTAGATCCCCTCTGTTTCATTAGCGTACGAAAAAGCCGAAAGCGATATTATGAACAGGAGACCTCGTAACAAAAGGAAGGACAGGCTGGTGAATGAGCAGCTCGCTGTGTACTCCTATCTGCACATTGGTAGGTTGCTCTGTTCTCTGAAACCCTATCTTGTATCAGCAAACCAAGACAGAGACAAGTTGATTCATTTTTTTTCTAAAGGGGGAGCTGAAACTCAACCCCTTCCTAGGCAAACTTACTAACTCTGTTCTGTTCCTCATTATTCAACAATACAACAGGTTTTTATCTACAGAGGTCAAGCACCTTAGAGCACTAAGAGCTCTCAAACTGCATTCAGACTGCAAGTTTCATGCCATAGGAGATAGATCAACACCGATACCCAGCACACTCCCCACTGCTCCTAAATTTTCCATCTTCCTAACATCCACCTTTTTGATTTTGCAGGTATCATGCAGTCAGTGGGAGCCTTTGTAACCTATTTTACTGTGTATGCTGAGCAAGGTTTCCTCCCCTCCACACTGCTTGGCGTGCGAGTCAACTGGGAAAACAATGACATTAACGACTTTGAGGATTCATACGGACAACAATGGGTAAAGCAGCACTGAAACATCTTTGCACTGTCTCTCATCCAACAGTTTCCCAAAAATTCTATACTTTCCTCCAAAACAAAGGATTGGGGAAAGAGAGAGAGATTGAAATGCAAAAAATAATTAGTTTTGCATCTAATGGTCCCTCAGGATAGACTCTGTAGAGCTTCCTGCCACCCAGCTCTTTCATTCCCATTCCAGTCTTTCATTCATTCTTCTACAATTTGCTGCCTTCTGATTCAAAGCCTCTGAGGATGCACCTTCTTCCCTGGACTTCATGTTTAGACCCATCATCACCTCTCAGCCCTGCTTCTGAACAGCAACACTGTACTTTGCAGACTCTCCCTCCCCCTTACTCATTCTGCAGAAATCCCAAGACATAAAAGCCATTAATAAATCAATATAAATTCCTCCTTACACCAGGCTCATGGTTCAGCCTCATGACTCATCCGCAGTAACTAGCAGCCTAGAACACCTGGCCAAAATCTGATCATTGTGTATCCACATCCAGAATAACTCTGCATTTACACCTTAGGAACCAAAATCCCACTATCAAGGTTTGCAGCCCCTTGTACAAGGTATGAGTGTCTGATATAACACCATTTGATCCTTCCTTCACTCTGCAGACTAAATCCCAGAGGCTGTACCTACAGTGGACTGGCTATACTGCCTTTTTTGTCAGCATCACAATTCAGCAAGTTGCTGATCTAATCATCAGGAAAACACGAAGAAATTCCGTTTTCCAGCAGGGTCTTTTCAGGTAAGCTTTGCAGATTCTTTACCTGACGCGTGAGAGGATAAGTTAGCCTAACGCTAATTTTAGAAGAAGGTGAGCTCAGTGATTTAGCCCTCTCCCATTCAGTCTTTGAGCAAAGACTAAATCTGGCTTCAAGGAATTGCAAATCTCAACAAACATTTTATTACACCTACCCCCACCCCCTTCCCTACCGTGTGATGGAGGTTTTCTTTAAAGGAAGACATTGTACTGCTTACTCTGATAATACATCAGCTCCAAGCTAACTCTCCATTGATTAAAATGTTTACTACAAAAGTTTTCTCTCCAGATTATATTCTTAAATTCTTTATCTAGTTATCAATAGATAGCAGAGTTGGGCTTCTCTGAGATAACTCTAGCCTCTGAGGAGATACCAGCTGGTCACACTCCCTAAGATAGTGCTGGCTGCCCTCTGCAAACCACCCCGCAGCCTTCAACCCCATGGAAACCAGGGAGTTAAAAATATCTATTGGGACAGAGGCCACACGTGAAAGCTGGCATTCAGTCAGAATATTTCTGATAGGAAAGCAAATTGCTTTCTTTTCTTTATCTGCAGGTACAGAGCCTACACCTATGTATATTTCCTTCTGGCATTTCTCTTTGATTCACAATGTGCACATTCACAGGGCAAGGAGAAGACGTGACTAGCGCACACGACACGTCTACCTAAAGCTTCCTTTAATCTAGGAAGGAAGGGCCAGGGTGCTGCCAGGAAAGACAGGGGTGTATGCAATGTAGGACAGGGCTACGGAGGCTACCACGTCTGCAGTGCTCATCATCCGATGCAGATCATCCAGAGCACAACCACGGCTCCCAAAGGGGCACAGCCTTCGCGTTATGCTGTGGCATCAGGTTTTTATTGCCTGTAACCCTTCCTCTTTGGTTTTCTTGTAGGAACAAAGTCATCTGGGTGGGTATATTTTCCCAGATAGGAATTGCTCTGATTCTTACCTATGGTCTTGGACATGTTACAGCCCTGAACTTCACACCACTGAGGTGAGTTTTGACGCTAGCGTACTTCCCTTGCCCTCCACATATAAACAGACATTGACTTACCATTCTGCCAGAAACAGACAATGGGAGCAGGATGCCCATGCAGCACAATTCAAGGATAAATATTTAAAAATATTCATTATAAAGAACAGGGTGGACAATTTCTTGACAAAAAAGGGCATTATTTTCATAGTTTCCACAAAAAAAGCACTACTTGTTCCAGGATCCCCAATATTTTGGTGCGATTAGATAGCATTTTACTTATTTTTATGCAAGCATCTTTTAAATATATCAGTGTCAGGAGTGTTACATTTTTCTGCCATCTTCAGAGACTGTAATACCACAAGGCAACATTTCCTTCTGAACACTATCTGGAATAAATCGATTCAGTAACTGGGAGGCTTACATGCAGATCATCTTATTCCTAACCATTTGGGTGCTTAAATTAAGGGGGAAAAAAAAAAGCTAAAAAGACCAGATTATCTTTTAGTGACATCAAATGGCATAAACAGAGACCCCAGAAATTCAGCTGAGTGGTTAGGCACTTCTAAGCAGGAATCTCTTGTCCCACTCCCAGGGTTCAGTACTGGTTTGTGGCTGTACCTTTTGGCATCTTGATATGGGTCTACGATGAAGTCCGCAAGCTGTTTATCAGGAGATACCCAGGAAGTAAGTAGATTTTTCTGGTTTAGTATTTTAATATAAAGTGGCCTTTCCTACCCTTTCGCTCATACACCCACCTTAGCCACCGCTGACAGGTGGACTGCTTCAAAACAGACCATCTTTTCCTAATGATTACTTTTCCTTTCCAAGGAAAAAATAACTGACTTCTTCTCCTCTCCCCTTCTCCTGCTGCAGGCTGGTGGGACAAGAACATGTATTATTGAAACCGTCCTTATCACTGGTCTTCTTCCTCCCTGTGGAGAGCTTCTTCCCACCTGGCACAGCCTCTGCTGCTTTAGTGTCCTGTCTGTGCAATATCGAGCATGGGTTCGCCCCATGAAGGGGTGAAGAAATGTCATGAATTTCATGAAGAAACAAGGACTTTAGAGGTTGATAAATTACCTCCCACTGTACTGTAAAGCTGACACTTGTCTAGAAATTGAAACGTATTTTTGTAACAAGCACCATTTTCCCTCATTCAAAGATGAGCTTGGAGAGGAAAACATTCATAAAGGAAAAAAAAAAGACAGAAAATCCATGTAATCTAAGGCATTAATTTGCACTAAAGGTATTGTTTGCTGATTTTCTTTTTTTTGGTGGAACTGAATTCCAAGTGAGTGCATACATAGATATGTATTACCTTACCAAGGGTAAAAACGCTGTATAGGAATAATTTGATAATAAAACTTTTTCCAGAAAACACTTCTCTATCTTATTTTCTTACAAAAGACTAGGAGAAACTGAGTGGAACGGGAAAAGACCTAACCTCTGCCAGGTCAAAGAGGAAAGAAGCGCACATCTGCTTTTTTTTGCCCCCAGTAACAGACTAACATACTTCAAATACCCCTTCAGTTTTGATAAACGCATCCTGAAAACCAAGGCACACCAATCGATTAGAGCACTTTGAGATACCAAATTCAACACTCGCTTTGCAAAGGCCACAATCTCGATGGCAAAACAGACCTCGGTATGCATTAGGTAGGTACAGTTAAAGTGCTGTTGGAAACCAGGTCTGTGATATGGTCATTTTAGCAAGAACCAGGAGGTACCACATCTCATAGCTTTATCAATTTTAAATCAAACAATGAATAATATATGTTGATATTTCATATTTAAACACAAGTCTAGACGAGATTTAAAGAAGAAATGGGCAGAAATAGAACTCCTGTCGCAGCAAATGGCAAGAGGGATTACCAACGAGAAAGAAACCGAGAGAAGAACTGAGGGAGGGGAAAAAGAGGGGGGGTTTCCAGCCTAGAGCCTGCCTGTTCCCAGATGTCCACACCTTACTTTGCATTTTGTGAGGCTCCCTCCTTAATACCAGGCTGGGTATTACACTGGGTATCAGTTGTACTGGATGTCAGTGTTTTTCCCATATAGACACAAAGAAGAGGAATTACAAAGGAAGAAGGAAGAGTGGTAAAAAATAAGCATGTAAACAACGCATGAGTCCAAATTCCAAATATATGTGCTGCTTATCACTCAGTAAGGCAATCCCAAAGCACACCAATAACAACTGCCTGAGGTGCCAAGCTGACTCATTTCAACATCTTGGTGTTTGGCAGTAGTCAGGATTGATTTAGTTTGTCTCCTGCTTAAGAGACAAGAAAAAATATGAGGGAAAGCTATATGGGCAAGCAACATAACCCACTTTTCACCATCTGTAGATTTGCAGTACTTAGCCAGAAGGACATCTTCAAATATAGACAGGAAGAAGAAAGAAAAAGGGGGAGCAGTTTTTGCACAGTGTGGGGGCACTGCACAGAACCAGGAAAGAACAGAGTTTGTTTGTTTTACCTCAAAAACCACTCAGTCTTTGTCTGACAAATGCATCCTCCTTGGTATCAGAGCGAACATGGACACATGGATGCTGTTGGCTTGAGAAGACTCAAAGAAATAAGGAGGAAAGAAAGTAATGCAAGCTGGAAAAAACTCAATGGTAGGGGGGGGGGGAAATAGCAGCTGATGGTCTGGAGCAAAAATGATCTTGAAATAGTTGGCTCTAGTACCTTGTCATATCAGTTTTGCTTTTAACAAGAGTTGCCAACAAATGCCCCTTCACATTTAAAATGATGCTTTAATTCAAAGCCCTCTT
The DNA here is from genome assembly GCA_013400615.1 of Syrrhaptes paradoxus. Lineage (NCBI taxonomy): Eukaryota > Metazoa > Chordata > Aves > Pterocliformes > Pteroclidae > Syrrhaptes > Syrrhaptes paradoxus. The sequence continues at coordinate 89,500 of VZTO01019856.1, read as the reverse complement.
CAGAGGCTAAGAGCAGTACACAACCTAACAGCTCTATCGTTTGGCTGCTTGTGACTCCATCACACCAACATTTTCTCCAAGAGGACAAGACGTACTTTGCAATCTGTTTTACTGCACCAATGCCTGAGCAGAAAGTCCAAATCAGAGGTTTGCAAAGCAACTGAAAAGACAAGGAAGCGGAAGATTAACATCATCTTCACAAAGGGCAGAGCCCACGAACACCTAAAGGCTTATTCACCGTTTCTAAATCTGAGACTTTCCAGCGTTACAAAAGATCTCAAAACCATTAAGGCAAAATGGACAAACAGGCCACAGGCGTGGAAAGAATGAATCCTGCGTTTGCTCACTGGCAGGTATAATGGTTGTTAGAATTAGTAAGTCAGGGAATTGCTGCATAGTACAAGACAGGTCATTGCGTAACCGCACATGCGGGAAACAGCAGGTAGGACCTCCCAGTCCAGTATAACCATCCTCCGTTGACAGGCAACTAAGGCATGTGGTTATCATATCTGATGCAAGTAAATGTGGAACTGTCCTCAAACACAGGCCTCATGTAACGCAATAAACTCCGAGAACATTGCTGTACCCATCAAACAATGTTAAGACTATTCACAAGGAAAGGTACAAAGAAGGTGATACAATCCAGTTGTGAATTGAAGCAGCTCAAATACACACACAGGCATCGTCCCCTCAATATCAAAATGTTTTTTTAAGTGGCAGTATCACACATCAATTCTTACACTTAGTGCTATGTCATTTATTTCATTTAGTCTGTTTTTTATCCCATTCGTGAACAGGTTAAAAACATTCACCAGGGCATGGCATGGTATCTTCATGTTCAAGTGGCTCAAATAAAAACCGTTACAGACATTCAGTTAAATACCAAATCTGGGCAGAATACACACACCAGAATCCAGAATCTGAAAAACTGAGCTGGCAAGCTCTTTCTATCATAACTGGGAAGGAAGATAATTCACTTTCCTCGTCAGGTCTATGTACTGCTTTTTCACTTAGCCTTGCAGTCTTCATCAGAAGACATGAGAAGACATCAACCTTGCAAAGGTCTCCAATTTCTACATGCATACCATCATTACTATTATCATCATCTGAGGGGTGAGGAACCATAACCGCAGAACACGAGGAATACTTCTGTTCTAAATACTAAAACAAAAAGAAAATGCAATTCCTCCACTCCGTTCTCAGTTATAAATTCCTTTAGCCAGTTCTGCAGCCTCAACAGAAACACACATTGCTCCCCGTCAGTCAAACAAGCAGCAATAACCCAAAGATATGCAACAGAGAGAAGCAGATTTTGAACTGTAAGTTAATATACCTTGAAGCAGGCTGCTTCTTTTCTGCCTAGAACTATGCTTTCAAGCATGGCAAGAGTTAATTTACTAGCTCATAAACTGAGAAATCTTTAACACAAACCAGAGCTTTCTTGCTCCAGCCTCAGCCAGACTAGACAGCTCAGATGTCCCTACTGATTACACCGAATTTCACAGCTTTCCTTTACCTCCTCTTGCTTCTTTTAACAACAGCTTCTTTGCACAGTTCTCTCTAGTTTAAACTAGCTCTCACCATCTCCCCCTCCCACCTCCAAAAAACCTGAACACCTCTCCCCTTTCACCTGCTGCATTACTAGACAATTCCTGCATTCTGGTCAAGAGGCAAGCGAGATAAAAAGGGAGAGTTGGCTTAAGGCAAAGTGCTACTCTGCAGCAAAGGAGAAAGGGAGAACCTGAGAACGGCAAAATGCACTGTGCAATGCAGTATGTGCAAAGCTAGACAGACAGGCAAACTGCACTAGTTCTCTGTTGTGAGGTCTGTCTCTTGACCCTGGTAGTATGTTGCTCAAAAATTTATTCATAACAAGACTTCATACTAGAGTTAGATAGTGAGATTTTGAACTATGCTTCCTAACACACCGATTTTGAACAAGTCAGAGTTATGAGCAATTTATCTTGGGGTCAGTCAAGACGGTAACAAATAATAATACCTACCTTCTACCATAACTGTGCAAGAGCTAAAGTTCTTACGTGTGGCAGGTCTGAATTTTCCTTTATGCTTAAATACAAAACGGATTTGGGCAATAGCAGAAGAGGCACATGTAATATCTAAGTGGAGTATGCAGACTTTTCAGCAACGAACATATGTAGAGCACATTCCCTTCCCTGTAAATCAGTTTTGTAGACCTCATGTAGGATACTCATCCCCTCTCAAAATTATTAACTAGCAGGAATTCTCAGTATGACATTTTTTACCACATAACATGATGCAAGAGCTGAAGAATTGTTTCAGAGAGGTTACGATGTTGAGATTTCAGTGAAGACTGGAGGGATGCAGTGAAGACTTGCATTCCTATGAGGTGAAGAGCACCTTCACGGTCATTAACTCATAGTCAGGGTTCACATTTTGAAACAAAAACTGCAGCCAAATTATAGAGTGAAAATTGTTCTTACTACCTTTTCTGGTGGTGCCGTCTCCAGCGCAAGGAACCTTTTCAGCAGACACCGTGATACTGCCGGCCCGCTTGTATCTCCACTAGAACAGAAAGGCAAACACAGAAATTAATCTTCTCCTGTGACCACGTGCAGATAACCGCTGTTTTCACTCCTGTGTCAACACCTACTGAAAATAGAAGTGATCACAACGATGCTAGAAAGACAAACCCAACTCACAGTCCGTTTATTCTTGTAATTCAAGAAATTACCGCTGCTGCACCAGCACACAAAGAACTCTGGGCTGGCTATTCGTGAGGGGAACAAACTTACTGCAGATCTGTGATGTAGCCAAGTCAATGAATGTAAGCCATAAGGAGAGGGAGAACATTGCACTTACAGACTATGACTATCGTGCCACTCTTGGGCCTTAACATAGTGGCAGAAATTTCTTTAGCATTACACAATCCTGACTTACAGAGACCCCAGTGATTTGTTCCAGCCCCATCCTGGCTGCATTAATGTCTTCTGCCACTAGAGATTTTTACAGAGGAAAAACACTTTCTCCTAAGTCATGCCTTATTACACCTGCTTTAACCAGGTCACTTCATGAACTTTTTCCAAACATTATTTTCAATGACTGAAAAACCAGTCCAGACCCACCGGTGTCAAAGATCCCCTGGGAGCAGATATTTTCTGGCAGCACTGCCCACCCCATAATCACTCAGTCCATCTCATTCCAGGTAACAGCAGCAGAGAGCACAGTGCAGTTTGCATTCATAATGACACCCGGGTTCTTGCTCAGACTGTAATTGAGTTTCCTTCAGCTCCACATTGTGAAGTTTCTTTCTAAGCTACAAGAGTTTTAATTTGAAGATGCAAAATTTGAGGTTGTAAATTAAAACAAATGAACACAGAAATGCTAAATGCAAAGGTGTTTCCCCCCAGCACCCAGCAGATTCTCCGGACTAACCACAGCCACCAAAGCAATGTGAGCTACCATTTGTTACCTGCCAGATGCTATCTTTGAAACTCATTTGGCATCATTTAAATGCTCACATTACAAGCCTGCTATTTAGGAAACAAAGCTCAACTGGAATCAACTTTGGCTGGTTTGGTGCTGCTAAAGCCCTGTAGTGTTTCACCGGGAATTTCAAGCAGAAAGCCCACGAGCCCAGTCAGAGCAACACAGCAGGGTGGATTTAAGGACTAACATGAATTTTCTAGCAGACCCACATAGCAAAGTAGCAAAAATCCCGATCAGTTTCCAACTAAGTCTTTTATTTAACAACTGACTCTGAAACACCACTATGTTTCTCATCTAATGCCATTTTAATTGGAAAATGAATTGCAACAGGCAATGATTCTTTCTGAAAAAGCCTGAAGACTAATTCCTTCTTTCCCATGGTTCATAAAAATTTCAAGCAAAAATCTAAAACAAAGAGAAAGCATTGTTCTTTTTCTTGAAAAACAGAATGGTAACAAAACCTCCAACAAGATCTCTGGGAAAGTGAGCTGGGCATCAGGGAGCTGCTGGGGAGCCTGGCCAGGCTGCAGCTCTTCCAAGGAAAATATCCCGACCCCGGCATCACCACGGGTACAGCTGGCCACGGATGGTGTTAGTCACGGGCAAAGAAACCTTGTGCTCCCTTTTTGCCTACATTCACGGGTAGGCAAAGAAAGAAGGGCCCCAGTCTCCCATGACCCGCAGACATAGCTGGTCTCCCACTGAGCCCTCCCCACAGGAGACCCTGCCACCAGCCCCCCAAGCCCCCCGACCGCTGCCTGAGGACTTACTGTAACCACAGCCCAGAAAGCACAGCTTCAGCAGCACGACCGAATATTCCTCGCCTACTCGGATGCACAGCACAGCGAGTCTGTCCAGGGACACAGCTGTGCCCAGTGCCCCCAAAGAGGGGGGCACAGCAGTCCCCAAGGGAAGGGGGCTGCCCCGGCTGGAGAGGCACCTGTGTGTACCACCCACACACTCCCCCCACGGGAATTTCTCAGCCACATATTTTGCTAAATAAATATGCTTTGTAACAGATACATTTCAGTATTTACACTCCTAAAATGTCCAGGGTGTTAACTGAAGAAAGAAAAGCTTTTATACCCAGTGCGAACAAAGTGTTTCCTAGAAGGGGGGAGCAGTACACCGAAGACCATTCCCAGTCAGCAGTAAGGAGGCAGCAAGATGCACAAATGCTGCAGAAATGGGCAATAAGCAGATGCAGCTTCCAGTTCTGCAGCGGATGTGTGTAGACCTGCAGGCAGACAGCCCCCCTGAAGCCGTCTGCAAGCACAGAACCATGGTACCTGCACCTGTGAGTCTTACAGCCATGGAGCAGAAGCTTCTCTGTGTTCCCAAGAGCTTCTAAAATTAATGTGATAAATATTCTTCAGGACAAGAAACATGCACTTAAGTGCAAAATAGGCAGAAAGGATAAAAAAACAAAAACAAAAACACCCCAGTAACAGATTTCTTTGCCAAATGCAACTATGAAATCTCTTCCCTGCAAGTCAGCAAACCCATGTGCTGCCATGGTACCCGAGGGCTGCTCAACTTAACCGATCCTTCTTTAAACACAAAGAAAAACAGCGATTTTATGACGACTGTGATACAAAGAGCATGGCCTTGAAGCTTCACACACAACTCACCTACTGTCACCAGGCAAGAAATGCCCTAACCTGAAACTATCTCGACAATAAAAATATTGGAAGCGATTGCATTATTTATTTTTCTAGCCTGTGAATTCTTCAGTCATTCAGCACTTCTCTTCTGTCCTGCCATTCCAGCCCTACATAGTCTCCATACTTCTCCAGCCACCACTCTTGTAAAACTGGAAAGCAGACAACTTTTTGGGCTGTGCAACTGAGAAACTACAAGAAAAACCACATTGTTCTGTACAAGCCCAGTCTCTTAAGGAGAAATTCCTATGCTGTCCTGTTTGCCAGGTCTGAAGCCCTGTATGACTGCTTCACCATCCCAGACCAGGCTTTCCAAGGGAGCAGCTGATACCTGCACACAGCTTCCTACACCGCTGCAATAGTCTTGTCTGCTGGACTTATTTAGACCAGTACATCAGTTTGATTTACATACTCAGAAACTATTCCAATTCTCTTACATAGGTACCACTAACACTTTCAGGGACACATCCCTCTGGAGTCTGTGTCTGGCCTTGCAAAAAGCATCACTGTATGCTATTTTGTGATTTCAAGAAGATACCCAAAAACTGTCAAGATCTGCCACAGATCTCCAGTTTGGTGGCAAAAAAAAAAAAAAAAAAAATCACGCAGCAGAGTTCTGAAAATCTTGCATGAGTGCAATACATACTGGTCTGTCTTGAACTAAGGATTTACAGGATCAGGCTGCTACACAAGTGATTGAATAGGTAGAAAAGATCTTAACACCTAGAATTGCCCCTGCCTGAAAGGAAAATACAATTCTAAACAAGAATTAATTTTCTAGATGAAAAACTTCTCCATTTCCCCTCAAGAACCTCTCACTTTGCACCTCTTTTCCCTGGATACTTTGACCTTCTGTTAAATCTGTGTTATGTGAGGCAGACTGGTCTCAATAACCCATCAGTCAACAGCCTCTCCTGTAACTGTCCTTTCTGTGACAGGGACAGAATGGGGACACAGCTCAAAGCCATGCCTTTGAGATAGCTGCAACTAACAGGTGTCCCTCAGCTGTATGAGCCGGTGTGACCAGCTTTAACTATGTAGAAAACCAAATTATTTTGCGTGAAGCAAACAAAATAAAAATGCTAGCACCAGACTGAACCAGGGAATGTGCTGGTACCAGCAGGGGAGGAGAGAGACTCGCATGCACAGACAGAGTGTGCTCTCCCTTCTCTGCTGGTACCAGCACATCCCCTCACCTCCATCTGCCTCTGCTGCCCCAGGCTGTGAGATGTCCCTGGTCCCTCCCTGTCACACAGGCTGAGTCAGTGGAGGTGAAATTCCAGCACCACAGAAGAATCTTTCACAGCTACTGCTGGCAGACACGAGGGCTCTGGGTGGGGAAGTAAATGAAGCAAAAGGGCTCAGGAAAGTCTGTGACAGCTCACTGTCTGCCTCCTACGTTATTATCAGAGGCTTAGGGAGAGAATATGGAATTTTATCACACCAAACTGATGCTAATGATTCAGAGGTTTTAAATGCCAGAAAGGATCACTCAGAAACCGAGATACGTAGGGAGCTGAAAACCAGAACTGAATTCAGAAAATACAGAAGAAAGGAGGGAGAAACGAACTGCAGTGAGTTCTCGGGAGAGAACTGAGTTATCCTTCCTTCTGTAACTTCTCTGAAGGGTTCTCTGCTGATGAAAGCCCCATGAACGATATCATTTATCGTGCGAGTAAACTTCCTTCTGGCAGAATTCCCGGCATGTCTCACCCAGTCTCTCTGGGCCTGTTTTCCAGGCGTTAAGTCAAAATGTCAATGACATCCCTGGAAGTCTGAGTGGTCTCCAAATCAAAGAGTGTGCACTTAAACAGAACAGTCCTGATCTGTGAATCCTAAACAGATATAGACATGCACTTAGCAGAGACACGGTAGCAGTAAGGACAGGGAGAAGGATGGGCAGAGGGAGGAATGTGAAGACGTGCTGGATGGATGATGTCTATCAAAAATTCTGCACAAATAAAAACCAGAGTATGTTGGGTAAGAGAGCAGGTAAGATGCACAAGACAAAGCGTAGGGAATTCCTTCAAAGCAGAAAGCCCAACAGCCTGAAGAAGCTACCTTTACCTCTCCTGGGGGCAAAAAGTTTTGCCAGAGAGTCGGGGAAGGAGGAGAGTTAAAGTTCAGACACCACTCACAGCAGTGCTGTGCATCTGTTTGATTTTGAGCCTGGTTCTGCCACCTGCCTGCAGGGAGGGCTGGGAGGAAGAAGCAGCCACGCAGAAGTTCTACAGTTACGGGACACAAAGAGGAAGAAAAATACCCACAGAGCTATTTTTAATTTTACAGGTGCCTGCAGTGCTAGTTCCCCGAAGCCTTCTCCTTTCTTGAAGAAAAAAAAAAAGGCTGATTTGGAGAGGAGCCCTTCAGGCTCTCTCAAGATAACTGCCTTATCAAGGCAAGAAATGCAAGGCGAGACTACGCAGACCTGAAGAAGGGCAAGAGCCAAAGCAATGGCAAACTAAGCCAAGAGATACACGGCTACAGATCACAAAGGCCACAATAAAACCTTGCAGAAAAGAACATGGAGACAGCAAAAGCTTTTGCAAACTCCCATGGTCACAAAGAGTGCTACTAGGAGAGTCAGGTTATCACTTTAAACAACAGAATACTCATAAAAAAAAATCTCCTACCTTTTTCTTCCCCATGAAGGGTTTTGTTTTGGTGGGGTTCCCCCCTACCCCCCAAAATAAAGACACCCCAAAAGAGTGACTTAAGGACAAAGTACATTTCAAATGTAATTTCTATGGGATTGTAACAGACAATAACTGAAGTCCAAACAGTGATTTTATCCCAGGAAAATGGATCTGTTTCTTCCTGGTACATAAATAAGGTGCCTGTGATCTGAAAAGACTCAAAACCAGCCTTTTTATTAGATCTGAAAGGTAACACACTGTCACACAAGGAAATGTTCATTGGATGTGCTGGTGGGGAGACTGCTCGCTCCCAGCACTGCCCTGCACAGACCTTGCATCTAAGGACACCCATGTGCTTTCTAGAACCAAAGGCATAAATTCCCTCAAGATTTGGAGGAGCAACCTGCTGTAACTCTGTCAGCTAGCTCCATTTACCTACAACACAGCTGTGGAGAAAGGAGACCACAAACCTAGCAGTCCAAACAGCCCCAGCTCTGATTTTCCCCCACGGTTTAACAGACTGCCAAAGCACCAACACTAACAGCGTTACCCCACAGCATCTACAAGCGGAACCGGAGAAAGCAGCTACTTGTAGGACTTCCCTATTTACACGTGCAAGTCCCCCGCTCAGGCCAGCAGCACCGTGGTGTTGGTTTGCCGTTTCGTTTCAGGTGTGAAACGCTCGTGGGGATTTCTGTGTCTTAACCCTCTCCACTCCTCTGCCATGCTGGGAGCAGCACAGCCCTGGCTACAACCGGACTAAAACGAATTTTCCTTTAAATTCCCAGGGTGCTTAATTCAGCTCTGCTAGGTTAGGCTTGAATTACTTTATATTTCTGCCTGGAATAGCCAGGTACAAGTTACTTTAGAGGACAGTTTACTATATCCTGAACAGACAGAGTGTTCCCAAGACAAATCCCTTCCCAGCTGGCCAGAACTGAGCTTTCTTTACAGGGTACACACCAGGGCAGGTCAAGGGGGTGCAGGAGAACTGCCCCCTCTCAGCACCACCCGATGAAGTTCGAATGGTCACTTGAAGGGGAAGGAGCCGCTTGGCTGCACAGCCTCCTGTTCGGCTCGCAGCTGGATCCAACTTGCTTCTTGCTGAGATTAAACTCTTCCACAAGGTGAGTTTCTCCTTGAGTCCAGGATCTACACAACCCAGTCTCAAATTTCCTTTCAGTCCAGAAGGTGAACATGGTGGGAAGGAAAAAACCCACAAAGAATAAAACCCGAGGGGAGCAATTCTGCTGCGCAAATACTTCCTTTCCTGAGCTTTGCTAACAGTTTTGGAACTGCAGTTTGCTAAGAGAGGGTGGAGAAGCCAAGGTAAGCAAAGGATTTATAACACTACAAAGTCTTCCTCGTTCTTAGTTACTGCTGACCTACAAACGACAGGTAAATACACTGCGGGAAAACTCTTTAGGGTGGTAAATCATTGATGGGGGACATTTGCTGATGGACTTACTATGGATTAAACAACATCTACATCTTAAATTTAAAATTATTTATCCAGGAAAGACTTCAAGGACTGTTTACCTAGCCTACAACACTTATTTTGATAGAAGAGAAAAAATTAACTCTGGCTTTTCTGACAAGACCAAAAAAGCCCCACAGGTCCTGACCTCATTTATAGCAAAATATATATTGAAATTTCATGTACATAGAGTAAATCCAACTTCACAGCGGCACATAATAAGAGAGGACCATGTATTTTTCTAGTTCCCATCTCTAACTTCTGCAGCATTGTTCTAATGTAAATCCAGCCCATGAATATCCACTTTTCCCTCTGATCTCTCCCCTGGTATCATTTGTGAGCATGTTCATTATCCAGCCCTTTTCCAGAAAGCTGTTAGCCCAGGATCTACACGTAGGACTGCGGTAATTCACCTTTCCTGCCTCCCATCGCAGTATAGTTCAGTCTGTGGACCCTGAAGAGCCTGGTGATTCAGGCAAGCTGCTTTTGAAAACACTTTCTTACACCTAAAAAGCGACTGGCTTCAACATCCAGTGTTACAAGAGGCTTTCAACCTATACAGCACGTTGGTTTCTTTGTTGACCACAACCCAGTTATCAGCTAGTACCTCCCCTGGCACCGTTTACAAAGGCCAGCCTGTCAGACCCACACACAATGGCTCTCCGGTGGAATTTAGTAAGAGCTGGGCACCTGGAAACCACAAGCTTTTTTTAATGCCACATTCGTCACTTGATCTCTGTTTGGCTTGGCACATCTGCTCTAAGAAACAGGCTTATTAGCAGCTTTTTACCCAGTAAGAATACCACAGGTGTACACTTGGTATGGTTTTGGAAGTACAAAATGTGGAGGTGTTTGCTTTGCTGCTCAGGTGCAGGGGTGATGGGCTGCAGCAGGGTTCTCACGGAGAACAGTGAATATCTTCCACTGTTTTGGGCTTTGATTTGTCAGAACTTACACTGGCTGACAGATGGGCGAGGGGGAGATTGGGAATCAATGCCTGTTGCTTTTGGTAGACATAAGTAGATTTCCCAGGTCTCTCTTTTTCAGAGTCTAATACTGCCAGTCAGTAAAAGGTAACGAGGGAAAACAAGTTTCCTCTTCCTCAGTTCATGGTTTTTTCCATCACTTCTTCTATTGACTGGACTGGATACCTGACTTCAGGACAAGATTTTGTCCTGCTTAATTAATGAAGTTATCTTGTCTATTTGCTACTCTTTCAGCATTATCTGTTTTCTTTTCCTAGGAAAATCTAGTAGGGGTAGCTATTCCCTTCATCTGATTTCTGTTTTCTCAGACTACTTGCCAGACTGAATTCCCTAAGTTCAAGAGGACTTCCCACCGAAGAAACTGATGCTACTTTACAAACATGCAGTGTCCCAACAACCTTCAGATCTCCACAAATCCAAAGCAGACACCACTTTTGCACTTCCCTAGTACCAGAACAAACTCATTTTACAGCTCCGCTGCTTCATGCCTTTTGCAGCTGCAATCAACAACGCAGCAAGACAGAGACATGATCTGTGGTGACTATTCCTATATCATCAAAGTATGACATGTCTTAGTACTTCTGCAAATCTCATGGAAAAGAGATGCTACCTGCTGGATTCCAAATATGCATCAAAATACATCGGAACAAATGACACAGAGGAATACGGTGTCTCCATAACCACAGATTTCCTCCTTGAATTTAATAGAAATTAATTGCTGCTTTTACTTCCAAGACCAGAAGTACAAATTTTAATTGCTGGGTGACCAACATCTTCCCCTGAACAACAGTTCCTTGTAGAAAATATGAATACTACTTTCCCATGACATGAACAGCTAAATACATCCAAGATTGTCATAGAGGGGATCTTACTGGCAAGTCCCAACACCTTTCTTCTTATTTGGGGGCCACTGCTAAAAAACACATTTTTGAGATCTTTTTGTTTAGTTCAAAATATTTTCAGCAACAGAAGAGTTGCATAAAAACAAGTGCTGCAACTTTAAAATTGTTTGTGAATTTATCCAAGATCAATGTACCACAGGGTGTTGTATGGAGAAAAGTTATATTCTCACTGATTAGGTTTTACAGCCTTTTTTTTTTTTTTTTAAGAGGAAGCTTGAAGAAGAAAGGTTCATCTATAGCTTCTGCAAGATCATCTAAATTTTTATACGCATTTTTAATATACAACTACTTCTCAGAGCAAATCAGCAGGACTGCTGATTCAGTAGGCTTGTGAAAGATGCGACAGGGTCCATCCCATGGAATATGACCCACTGAGGAGTTATAAAGTTATTTATAGGAGCTGATCAGGTAAAAGTTGAGATTAAAGTACTTAGGACTTATTAACTTCAATAATTCTAGAAAGAAACTACTGAGTTAAAGATGAACCAACTTGGGTCTGCAGCTTGTCCTTCTGCCAATTTTACGTGTGGCAGCAACACAATATGCTCACGGATAGGTGCTGGGGACCTAAAGAAAGTGTCAGTGTTCACTTCATTCAGGTCGAAGTCTCACCTTCTGTGGATGGAACTTCCAAAAGCAAGAGTGCTTGTTTGCCATGTTTTCTGGATTTCACTCTGGTAGATGACACTTAAGAATCTTTCCACTTCCCCAGCTTAGCTGCAGAGAGAAAAGGAAAAAGAGCTGATAAGAGAAAATCAAATGTAATTTTTGTACTTCCATGTACACACCATGTAATCTATGACTCCAGTACTTCATGCACAGTGGAATGATGTTAACAAGTATTTTCTTCTTTAGTTATAGTTTCTTAGTTCTGGAAAGAAAGGCTTCCCATTTTGACTATAAATTCAAAACCACCTTCTTTGCTTCAGGCTTTTATTCCTCCCTAGGAGCACACCTGGTATGATATTCTCTCTTCTCACATTTGAGAAACATCAACTTCAGAGTACCTACCCAGGAGCTTTGGAGTGACAACGCTGTGATCTTTCAAGAGTGCTGTAAAAAGAGCTTCTTGGGAACCTTCATGCCCTGTGAGAGATAAAAGCACACTATTAAAACCAGAAACTTTTGAAAGAACATTTCCTGGAGGTAGAACTGGGACTACCATGAAATCCCTGTCCCACACAGAGGCAATCCTGACTTCCACCATTTTAAAAGCAGCCTTAATTTCACTGTCCAGTTTCAGGTGTCTTAGCTTTGCTTTCAGTAAGTGTCCAACACCATTAGGTCCTATCGTCTCTGACTGGAGCTAAGGATGCTCAGAAGCTCAAGCTGGGAATCCAGAATGAAAATCCTCTTTAACTTTCAACCTTCACCTGTGTGCGGGTATTTCTTTAGCTACAAAAGAAAATAAAAGCACCTCCAACTTTACAGCCTTCAAATTTACATACCTGTGACTTTGAATTATACACAAAACTCCATCTCAGATGCTGCTGTATGTGGTGGTCCTGGATCTGGAGCAAATTCTTCACCTGGCTATTCTCACGTGCCAATTCAATTTCACCTGCAACACACAGAAATCTAGCTCAGGGTTCAAGGGCAGGAAGCTGCTAATAGCTATGGCAATTAAACTCACAACATATCTCAGCTATGCCAAGGTAATCCACATTGGCCCAAAGTCTGGGTGAAGTATAGGTCAGTAGGAGGATCCAGGACCATTTCAAAACAATTATCTGCCTCTTGTCCTAGGGGTCAGTCAGCCAAGTTACATCAAGGCAAATGCTTTTTGTAAACACAAAAACTAGGTCATACAATATGGCACAAACCTAGTGGGATAAGCTGGTTCACAATACTTGCTAAGGTCTAGGAGAAGTCAATGGATAGCATTACATTGAGTTCCTCAGTGGCTTAGATTGAAGGGCTGGGTGTGAAAACCTGCAAAGAAGCCACCAGTAGATTTGGGCTGCTAGCACATTTCATTGTGTTCACATAGTAATGAAATCCTCGTCAGATATCTTCTTCAGATGGATGTTTTCATTAGACCTTTTCTTCTAACAGCATGTGAAAGCGCCGTATCTAGCTGTGCATGTGTAAGAGGCAAGGATTACCAGATAACCAGCACAGCCAAGAGCAGCCTCAGTAACTGCAACAAACACTGCTAAGAACATTTTCTGGCTTTGTTAACACGCTGGAAGACAGAATCAGCAGAAACCACCCAGCCCAGCTCATTTTAGAACTCAGAGCCACGTACAGACAAAAAACAAAGAGGTTCCTCTTCAGGGAACTCAACCGAACCTTCGTTCTCCCGGCCACAGCAGCGTCTGATGCTCTCCAAGAGAAGCTGAACTTTACGCCGAGCGGTGAAAAGGGCCTTTTCATTTTCTGTTAAGAGAGGCATAAGTCAAAGCAACCGAAGAAAAGCCAAGAGCCCTGTGACCCTTCTCCAAATTCCAAACGAAGTGACCCTGTACTTGATTGCTGTTATCAGCAGTCTCAGGGAAACGTCACCCTTCTGGATGTGAGGGGACTTCACAGCTACTCCAGACAGCGCTGGACTTCCAGAAGATTCCGTAGGCCACTAGAAAAGGAGCTATCAACAGTAAATACTTCAGAAGTAGAACAAAAGCAATGGTTGCACCACTCCTCTTTTTAGTTGTTGAACTATTAACAGAGCATGAAAAGAAACAGTGGGTGAAACTCTGGTCTTTTCATTGATATTCTTTGGTTTTGTGGGAAAAAAAACAAGACCCCAAAACATTTTGAAACTCAAAAATGTTTACTTATAACTGAAGTGTACTTGTGAAGTAAACTGCAGCAGGGAAAAAAAGAAAACTTCTAGCAAAATTCCACGACATATCTTTGTTTTGATCTAAAATAAAGCTTTGTTTTCATTGGAAAACTGTTACAATGAAAAATTTGACAGATGTTATTTACTGCTGCCTTCCACCCTGCCTTTTATAAACATAAACTGGAACCAAAAGTCACAGAGATAACTTTATCACCTGGCTGGGTACTGTATTTCCGTGTGGATATTAGAGAGCAATCACTGGAGATGCTTACCCTCCATGTAGCACTGTTATAAACATATCTGCTGATAACCTAAAAAATAAAGCAATGAGGAAAGCAATGACAGTTTTTTCACTACTGTATTCTAGAGCAGGCAATCAGAGAGTGACCTACAGGGGTTTTGTAGTGTTGGCCTGTAGGTATGTTTTGCTTCCTAAAATCCTCCCTTTTTCCCTTCAAAGTGTCAGTAACTACCTAAATTCTCACAAGGTGAAGTTGCAAAAGAACTAAAACAAACCTTTTGTCTTTGGGAGCAAGCTCAGAAAACATGGAACCACCAAAATCAGTAGGTGAGGGCAAAAGACCTTGAAGCTCCTCTGGATCCAGCAGAGACACCAGTTAGCGGAAGCAAAACTGGGAGCTTCTGTCTTGGCTCCTAAGCAATGAAGTCTCACCCTCTTAATGCCCACCATGGTTATGCAGCAGGAGTAAACACAGATTTGTGTCTAGGAACCAGGAAGGAATGGGTTTGCAAACCTCTTCACACATAAGCAATTCAGTAAATATTGCAATGGGAAGAGAACAGGCTTTGCTGTTGGAAACAGTTGGCCAAAGCCTACCTGTGGGGGTTACCAAGGTACTGTGCTGGCTCACAATCAAGAGATTTTACATTGCTGTACTTCATCTGGAGCTAAGGAATATTGTGCAGGAAGAGATGGAGCAGGTGTTCTGCTTCTGCTCCTGCTCCACAGAAGCAAGGCCCACTTCACAGCCAGGCTCTCTTGGCGTCACACAGACAGGCCAAAAGAATAAGAGAGGTAGGAAGGATATCTACAGTCAGAGCACCGGACACTGGCAGCTACACTAACCCCTGCCATCACCACCACGGGGAGCAGTTTAAGTGTACTCTTTGCTCAAAAAATCAAACCTCTGGAGACCTTCAGGGTCTCTGCCAGCAGACCTTACTAAGATCAACACAAAAGCATGCACAGACAATGTAGAGATGCTGGGCAAGGCTTAGAAGTATGGCTCTAAACTACAGTTGAAATCCCCTCACAAATACGCTTTGTATCAGAGATCACACAGGCTATCCAGGATGCACTGGTAAGTAGGGGCTCTTATGCCACCTGTGGCCTCACGTTTTCTGCTTTACTGACTTGAAAATGAAAACTATAAATTAGTAAACAATCCCAAGAACCTCAGATTCCTTCTCAAGCCTACAAATGACTGATAATCCAAGGCAAATGTGAAAGCATTTCAACATGGCTAAGCAAACAGAATCTGGATTATTCATTACATATTTGACCAAATACACCTCTGACTAAATACATTCTATTCTGATACTTCAGGTACTGAAGCTCTCACACACAATCTCCCATAATCCACCTTTAGCCATTGCCAAGGTTCCTCAAGAAAATGTGAGCTGGTGACTATTGTACTTTGCAGAAGATTAAATAGTCACTTCTGTCTCTTCAATCCCCTGAGCAATGCAGCTCCTCCTTATTCCCAGCAGCAGAGTTTCGTTCATCCCTCTTTGTGGCCCAAGAATCCAGCAGCTCAGAAGGCGGCTGAGCTCCCCACGCTTGTCTGATGTTTGCTGTCTGTTACAGAAATCGAAAAAAGCAGAGTGCAAATTCAGTGGGCAGCATCAAGGGACTGCTTGCCACCTCTAAGGTAGCCTCGTCCAATGGGCAAAAAAACCAGGACAGGCTCTCCAGAAACGGCAATGCAGGCTAAGATTGGTTACCTGCATTAACAGGGTCCGAAGGTTGCTGCAGATTCACCAGCTCTTGCTTCATCTCACACGGTCTCTTGTCAAGGGGGGAAGCTGCTATCAGGCTCTGCACCTCCAGCTCAGTCAGATAAGCCAACTGGAGATCTAAACCTGAAGAAAAGAAAGGAGAGCTTTTAAGCTTAAAGGAAGAAGAGGCACTTCATGGTTGGAAGACTACAACACACATGCTGCCACAAGGAAACACTGTACTGAGCAGAGAGACTACCCACAGGCTGTGAGGATCACAGAACTGATGGTACAGAACTTTCCTGACATCCCCCATATCAGCATTTAATTAGTATAATGACAGCAATCACTTCCCTACAGATGGTCACTTAATAAATAGGTGTAAAGGGTCTGTGGGGACAGAAGTTCCTTGGTTTCCCTCTTACAGAGGAAGCACAAGTGGCTTTCCTGAACTGGAGAAATGTCAGTTGTCCACCTCAGAGAAAAAAAAAAAAGTAAGTAAGAAATAGCACAAATGGGAAAAAATAATTACACATTTGCTCTGTTAGCAAACATACATACCCTCTCTTCACCTAGATGCCACTGAACCAGCGCTCTACCGTGATCTCTGAAAAAGTAAGACAGCATTCACAACTAAGTCACCGCCCTTACCATGTTCTGCATGTCCGGGAAAGCTGAAAAAAGCATCTTTCCTACTGAGGAGCTCACGTTGCTGAGGCAGCTCATGATCCTGTGGGATAAAACGGGCCCAAAAGTTAAAGAAAGGGGCAAATGGAAAAACCCGCAGAAAGATGAGAGATGGCCCAACAGCAGATACCCGCAACTCACCTCCCCTTCCACCGCTGCTGATTTCCTTTCGCTGGCCAGGCTGGCCAGTGAGGGTACAACTGCCACCGCATCTTCTTCTTGGACCTTCTGCTCCATCTCTCTTTTCACAGCTGTGCTCTTGTACAGACTGTTCCCAAGCAGCGTTTCCAGAGCTTTCATTAACTCGGTTGCCTCTTGCCACGGAGCACCTAATGTACCTGACAAGCAATTTAAATGGATTTCTACAGAACCACATGGAGAACTGTGGTTATCTCCAGAGCAGGAACCTTTCTCTGGAAATTCCACAAGATGGCTCCAAGATGCCTCACACTGTAACGTTTCCTCTGTGCTCCCCCGTTCCTAAGCTGACAGACCTGTCTTTCATTGACCTCACATAAAGACAGGCTGCCAGCTCTTACAGAACTACAACAACACTGGAACACAGGACCCTGTGGGATCTCTTCTCATGTGTTTCCTTTCCTTAACCCTTCCACTGGTGCTACCCTTACACTCTGCTTCTCTCTTGCTCCGTGCTCTGGGTCTCTCACCTGCTTGGAAGTCGTTCCTACGGTGTTCATCACATCGTTCAGTGCCCGCTGCTGCCCCGCTGCTGTCTGCAGGTTTATGCCCACGAATCTTTTTCCTGGCAAAGATTTTCAAGCCTTCAGAGTCCAGTCCTTGCACCATGTCCTGCTTACAGAAAGCAGCAGCTTTATACTCTGAAAGCCTCACAATCCACCCATTCCACAATTCTGTTTCTCATATCAAGACAGAGACTAGCATAACTATTTCATGCCAGAATAAGGTGCCGCTGCAGGGGAACCATCTATCTTGCCAATTTCACAGTCCCAAGACTCCCTTCCCTCAGTTGTTTCTTCCCACTGACCGTGAGATTCTGAATCTGCTGGCTGACTCCGTTGTAAAACACCAACACATCCATCCTGTGCTTTGCCAGCTGAGATGCCAGGTGCAAATTCTGATCTTCCAGCTTATCGTACAGGGTGCGAACACTGAAATCCTCCAGAACCCTCAATGCAAAACGCTCCTCTGAAACACAAGGCAAGTCTCACACTTAACCACTGGCCACAAGGCTGATTTCCCAGAAGGGGCACTGCCTGTCCATAGGAGGCAACAGCTTTTTGGGTACTGTGAAGAAGGAAAATGGATGAGACAAGAGATGTAAGAGAAGGTCTTGTTCTCCAGTGATGGGGAGGATGACAGAGCGTTCCTATCCCCTGCTAACTTGTCCAGTAAATGCTGGTGTGCTACTTCTCTGTAAGCTGTTCTCAGCATCACTAGATGGTGCCATCTGCTGGGCTCTGCGCTTGCTGTACCCTGTGAACCTCCTGAAATTCCCAAGATGAGCTCATCACCAGAAGGTAAACAAGGCCCGTGAGTCATGTGCCTTCAGAGAATAGAATGATCTACAGGAGAAGCCCAATAAATATATTTTTAAAGATCTTTATTTTCTTCACTAGTCATTTGGAGCTGCTGTTGTTTTAAAGGACTTTTCAGAGCTGGCCTCTAACTCCTAAGGAAGGTGTGTGTGTAAATGTGTGCAAACATGTGAGTACATAGCAGCCAAAGTGCCTGTGTGACCTCGTGGGTGTGCACAAATTTCTGGGTGATCAAAATATCATACTAGAGAGACAACAGAATGGGGAGTAAGTGGGAAGAAGCCAACAGCAGAAGCCCTGGGGTTGGCACGGCACTTCACCTGCGTGATGTACAGCTCCCTTCTCTCCAGAGTCAGCATCTTCTCCAGAACCATGAGGACAAACCGCCTGATAGAACTGAAGGCTAGAAGGAATGACAAAAGAGGGTGAAGAGCATTTCATTCTCCTCAGTAAAATCAGATATTGCAGTATCACCAGCCCAGTTCAAGCAGAAGAATAGGTTTCTTGTCTAGATTTTGAGGTCAAAACATACAGGGGGAGCCTAGGCCAGGTAATTCAGGCAATAGTACTCTGTGCAGGGGACACAACAGAGCTGTTATAGACTACAATGGAAGTGAGCTGGAATAGTGCTGGGGAACTCTTGGGTAATACCAAGAAAATCCCTGTGCAGCTAGAAACTCAGTGTACTGCGAAGCTGTCGAGAAGTCCAGCATCAGGGACCGAGGGAGTCAGTAACTGCAACAGGACGTGCTTTTGTACTATCAAGATCTGAGCTCCTGACACCTACCCTGCAAAGGCAGTTTACCTGTCTTTAAGGAGGATGTACTCTGGTGGGATGTGTGGCTCGCCCAGGCTCCTCCATCGTGGCTTCCAGCTCTTCAGGGGGCTAATGATGGGGACAGCAGGCTGCAGCACTATAGCCAGGGTTGTCAGCACCACAATTAGGAAGCCCAGAACAAAGAGCACCGCTGGGGAAGCAAGAGGGATGGCAAGAAGTGAGAAACGCAGGAAAACTGTGCATCAATAGCACAGTCTCCCTTTTACACTTTACTAAACATTCTCCCTCCCACACAACACCAACTTTAGCAACTTTCATATTCATTACACAGGCTTCTGCTTCTCCCCTTGCTGATGTGGTGGACGTAGGCAAGGAGGCGAACTGTTTTCAGCAGTGGCAACTGAAGGTGACAGAACCAAGGATCGTGTTGCAAACCACACTTTCATTTGTATTGCTTTACTGTCCCCTCACTGATGGGCAAGGAACTGGTATGTGCCCAGCACTTACACAGAGGTATGCCTTTGAGAGAAGGACCTTACGTGCCCTTGTGTTTAGCCTTCAGTGAACTTTTAAATGATGCGTTTAATTTCGGTTTAGTTTATCACGCAAACAAACTGACACTTTCTGCTTTCAAGCCAAGGAAAACAAAGCCCTCGGTTACTTGAATTCTTCAAGCAGGGTGTGGGGAGAAACACAACTGCTCCTTCCCTCTATTTCCCCTTCAGCTCCTACACAGGCAGGTGCTTAGTTAGAGAGCAGTGAACTTTGGGAAGGGAAGCTCCACAGGAGAAAGGGATTAAAGCTGACAAAGCCAGTGGTTTGATGGTATTTCCAATAAAATGCTGTTTAAACACACCCACAGAAGTACAAGGTCATGTTATGCATCAAGGTTCAAGGCAGATACTCCCGTGCTTTGGCTGTACCTGTGATAGCAGCCCAGTTAGGAGCTAAGTTCAGATCCTGTTGCTTCAAAACCCCATGTCTGGCCAGCTGGAACAGAGAAGAGGGCTGGAAGGACACAGCCCTGGGGTCACAGCCCACATTCGCTTCATTCACAGTCACAATCAAGAAGTGTTCCTGAACGGTCCTATCCCTGAAAACATATGTCCCAGACTCCAGGAAAACATGGGCAAACCTAAAAGGGAAAAGTAAGGAAGGCACCGGTTGATCCAAGCTTCCTCTAGCCTCCAGTTGTGATGGTGGTTAAATACAGAGACTTGAACACACCACGCCTTCGGTGTTTTCAGTACTGCCCACTGCCAAGAACCTACAGATTCCATGAAAGATTCACTGCCAGGCTCTGCCCATAACACATGCACTATTAACCTCTGCATCTGTGCAATCTAAACACCAGCTATTACCAGGAGATGTTGAGGTGAGTCTCCTGGATGAGGTGGTCTAGCCTTCGGAAGGGTCCAAAATCCCAGCTTGGGTTGCTGTTATATAGATGCTGCTTCTGATAAACAGGGTAATGGCTGGATGCACGATCTGGGAACAGTTAAGCACAGTGTCAGCAACTCTGATCCACTTCAGACGGGATAGCTGACAGTGGTCTGCCAAAGAACTATGCAACTGCATTTCTTTTTTAGGGCCGCACAGTGTCAACTCATTTAATTGAGGCATGCATTACTGCCCAACAAAGACTAACAGAGGAAAAATTTAATCTCTATTCCTCAGAAATCAAGTCAAAAAGTAAAAATAAGAAACAGGTCAGTCACTGGCAGAGCCTAAACTAAAGCTCTGGATCCCAAAAAGGCCAGAGAGAAGGGAGGTGTGTGGATGTACTCATCCAAGCAGCAGTACCAAACGTGGGGGCAGGGGTCTGGACACACATATCTGCAAAGAGCACACAGACCCAGACAACACTCACTGTGGGGATTGATGCTAAGCTGGAAAAGGATCGTGTCTCCTGCTTCCAAACATGCCACTGGGTTAGGAATGAGGGGCAAGGCATGGATATCTTTGGAAGAAGACCTCTGGACTCGATGGCCTTTCTGCACCAACTGATCTGATGAAAAATCTCCTGCCACAGACAACAGAACAAAACAGAGTGAATTCCACAAAATGAGCAGCAGGTGAAAACACCCAAACCTTGGCAATGAACAACAATTTCTTTCATATCTGTGAGCAATTACAACTCAGAAGGCCAAATTCTGCTCTCAGTCACGCTGCCATAAATGAGGAACAACTGGAAGCAGAGGAGTCAGCACACGCTTGCCAACAGATTTGCTTCCAAATGGAATTTCCTTCTAGTTCCTTGGAAGGCCAAAACCATCCTACAATCTTTATGTGACCAGTTCCCAGGGAGGTAACTGTGTACTCAGTGCAGGTCCCCATTAGATAGAGTGAGATCTCTCCCTACTCTGTAAGCAACAAATTCCCTCTGTGCCAACGTGCTGTCCACTTACTGTGCCAACCTGAAAGGAAACGAGTGGCTTTATTCTGGCTGGAACTTGGGTTCACTCTCAGGGGCTTCTCAAGCCTTACCTGTGAGAAATGCATCCAGAAGATCTGTGCTGGAGACAATGAAACCTAGCACCCCACTGGGACTGAACAGCACCAAATGCACCCGCTGGCTTTTCTGCACGTGTTCATCTGGGCCCAGAACATTTGCCACTTCCTATTAAAAGCAGAGGGGAACACTGATCACTGATACAATCAACCCTAGACTGTCTCCAGACTTGCACGCTGAGAAAGCAGTCCCCCACTCCACACCTACCCTCACTTCTCCTTCCCCCATCCTCAGAAGCAGCTCTCTATTGACGCCAAATCCCAAGGAGATCCGTGGGGCTCTCAGCAAACACAGCTGGTCACAGAGCTCCTCAGCAGAGACATACTGCTTGCAGTGACATCTGTAAAGCGGACAAAAGGTCTTCATTACTTATGATCCCTGAGAAAACAGCTACATACTGACGGTCAGTCTAGCCCCAGTATCTTACAGCCTGCACAATGAGGGAACCTACTCTATATCCATGGAAAACAGGACAAACTCACAGTCCATCCCTTTCAGTGCACGGGAAAGGCCAAAACATGGTACCCCTGTCCAACAGACATCAACTCCAGCCCTGTCACAGAGCATTGCGCATCTGTCCCTAAAGCTCAAAGAAAATGGTCGAAAGCAACAGAGGATAACTGTAACACACCAGATTTCTGTGCAATCAGTGTCAGGAGGAGATCTTGCAATACACAAGTTCATTCACAAAGAGAAAAAGGTGACAAGAACCAGTTTCCATGTTCTAGTCAGCAGTAAAGGCTAGGGGGAACGAGGATCGATTTCCTCTATTCTGGTCTACACCATCATCCGCTTTAGGGGGCTCAACCTGAGGTACATGGCAAAGGTCTGCTCAGAAAACATGAGCTCTGTCCCCCCTCACCTTGTCACTCACTGTCCATTCTGATGTCCCCACCCCAGCAGACAAAATCTCTCGGTAATGTTTAAAGCGCAGGCATACACTCCAGGGAGAGGAACGAGGCCAATGACTGCAGACTGAAGACAAATATCTCCACAGAAAGGAACTCCAGGAATGCAAAGTTTCTTAAAAACACCTCCCACAGCCCTGCCCTGGAATGACCTCATGGGATCAGAAACTCAGCCAGTCAGAACTAATTGTGAAGCGCTTCTTAACGAGAGGCTGAGACTTACATGCCCAGCTCTGCATTAATCTCTCCGCCGGCAGGCCCACAAGAAGGAGAGCAGTCGTATCGCTCGGGAGAAACGCACTGGCGCGTAGATGCCAGCCGGACCTCTCCAGGAGCACAGAGCTCATCCACCTGGAAGAACAACGCTCATCCAATGTGCGAAACCAAACAAGCTCTATCTTCAACCAAGATGCAGCAGTTCTAAAATTCTCTTCCTCCCCGACCCGTACTGCTGACATTCAATGTAAAGATAATCCAGCAAGGGCTGTTAAAAGATCACTTGGGAGAAAGATCGCAACGATTTCACTTCCCACCCAAATTCCTCAAGCAGCTCTAATGAAGAACTCTACAGTAGCAATATGAAGGCTTAACCTCCTGCATCTGTCACCCATCTGAGACACTTAGCTGCTCCCCATCGCCCTGCCATAGAAGTATCTTCTGAATTTAGCCTCACGAGATTCTGGTAAAGATGACAAGTGCTNAAGCACATGGTAGGAACAGGTGGTGAAAAAATAAAAAAAAAGATAGAATAAAAAAGATAAAAAAAAAAAAAAAAAAAAAAAACAACATAAAAATTGTGCTCACTAAAAAGGAGCAGTTCCTGCGGTGAATACTTTTCCTGCTTTTGAAGAAAATGAGATCAAATCCCCTCAGCTAACAGAGCGTAAGAGAACAAAAGACAGCTTTGAAAATGGGATCTTCCCTCTGGGTGGGACAAAGGAAGAGCAGCCAGGCACCAGCAGCACACACAGCATCACACAGATCCCAGGGCTTGTGGTCCATCACGAAACCATATGGGGGAATCACATTTCTAGGTGATTTCTTTTTTAGTCTTTCTCTTAAGAGAGGTGAAAGTTTTGCTCACAAACAGCAACTCACCAGGCTGAGAGGAAGAAGAGCTGCCACAGGGGAAGCAGGCAGCCTGAGCAGGAAGGTGGTTGAAGGTGCCAGCAGGACAGGCCAGGCAATCCTCTAGATGCTTTGCGAAGCTGCTGCTCCCACGGGTCCCCGGGGGACAGGGCAGAGGGGCAGATGCCAGGGGAGG
This sequence comes from Syrrhaptes paradoxus, assembly GCA_013400615.1. NCBI lineage: Eukaryota > Metazoa > Chordata > Aves > Pterocliformes > Pteroclidae > Syrrhaptes > Syrrhaptes paradoxus. The sequence goes on along the minus strand of VZTO01019856.1, from coordinate 65,960 downwards.
GCAGTAGTAGCCACTGGGACAAGGCTTCTTGTGGTAACTCTCACTGCCTAGAGAAAGCGGTGGCACTTCTCAGACACAAACACTGCTTAAGGACCCAAGCAAGTGCTGAGAGATAAGCAGAGATCTCTTATTTATTCCAGTTATACATATACACATGCCTATATATATGTACATACATACAAATATATATAAACACAGCTGTTTGTGTATATGTATCTGAAGGTAATCAACATCTGACATTTTTTCAAATTAATTTATTTAAATTTAAATATAAGTCTAGATTTCTTTCTCCCAACTGTTTCACTGGACAAATACCTTGTGGGCAGATGAAGCCTGCTGGGCAGGGCTCACAGGGTGCCGTGATGAGAGAGTCACTACGATAGGTGCCTGCGTCGCAGATTCTGCAGAATTTTTCAGATGAATCCCTTAGACCAGGCAAGCTGAGGGCCATGAACCCTCCTTCACAAGGCAGTGGATGGGCACTGCCTGGGGGACAGTAGTAGGGAAACACACACCTGGAAGGCAAAACAAGGCAAGAAAATGGAAAAAAGTCTCTGAAAATCTTTTGATTTCTGCATTCAAGGACCAATACAAGCTGAGGGTAAAATTAAAAATGGTTCTCATCTGGTTCCAGGCTCAAGCTAACTAGTAGAAGTCACTAATCACCCTATTCAGTCGTAGCAGCCACCAAACCTGTAATTACCAAGACACCTTTCCTTTTGCACAACGCACAAAGACTGTAGTTGAAGCCTTAATTCAGGTTCTATCACACGCACATTTCACAATATTCAGAGTTTTTACTGCACCAAACGTGCCAGGTACTCACAGCTGCTCAGGGCTATTGTACGTTGACGATCCTTCAGGACAGTAATACCCAGCAGGACACACGGAAGGCACGGCTGCGTGAGCACCGCAATACAAGCCAGGCCTGCAAGGCTTTGGATTTACTGAACCTAGTAGAAAAAAGGGGAAACAGTGATTGATGATGTGACATTCCCAGAACAGGAGAGGATGTGTTGGGGAGACAAGGGGGCTTTATTAGGTGTGACTGTCCGTGAACGCTGCACTTTTCCTGTTGCTCACAGAAGGGCACAGATATGTTGGGAATCAGTTTGATATTTAGCACAAAATGCTAATGCCCAGATGCCTAGCCCAGGATGATGAAAGGTATCTGCTCCTTTTCGAAGCACAGAATACTTGGAGAAAGAGCAGAGAAACAGGAGATTCAAAAGCCAAAAGCCAGGAAAAAGCTTCAGGGTCATATATCCATTTCTAAAGCCACTCCATCCACGACCACGTCCTAGGAGGGCTGCTGCAAGATTGAGACTATAGTCACTGCTAAATGCTATGGCTGTGCCTGCTGTGCAGTGTTCAGCCATCTAGCCTCAGAAATGGCTGGAAATAAAGAAAACAAAGGAGCGTGGTCATGTCACCTGCTGGGCATTCATAGCCAGGTTCACAAGGTACTCCTTGGGTGTTCGGCAGCCCTGTCTGTGCTGGATCTGGGCAATAGTATCCAGGTGAGCAGGGATCACACTCTTCCAATGATTTTCCACCAGGCTGGATCCTGGAAGTGCCAGCTGGACAAAGGAAAGCCTCCCCTCTACCAGGACACCAGTGTCCAGGGGGGCACGGATAATCCTCAAACCTGGTCAGACCTGTTAGGAAGAGAAAGGAAGAAGAAAGGGAGGGTGAACGGCCAAGGAAGGGTCTAAGAGAAGGGCTCTTAGCTCACTGTGAATGTGAATTACCTCTCCCTTTTCCTGTCTCAGGGTGTTTTGTGATCAGCTCTAGAGGCAGAAGAGTGCTGGATTTCACCTGGCACTTACCTGATAAAGGGCAGTGATAGCCTGGAGGACATGGCTGGCAATCTGTCAGGCTCTGAGCTCCTGGGTGTTTGCGATAAGTTTGCGGAGGGCATTTCTGAGGTGCCAGGAGACTGCTGTGGTCGCTGCCATTGCCTCCGAAGCAATAGTGTCCTGACGGGCATGGGTAAGCCTCTGAATCCCCTAACAAGAAGAAAGCAGGGCTAGAAGGAGTAAATTTCATTGTAATCAGAACACCTTTCTTCTGTGTCCTCCCTGGGTCCTTCCTAAGCTACTGCACCTATACGTACAATCTACCTCCAGCATCCAAGCCCCTCTTCTGCCAGATGGCACGCAGGGATATTTGGAGAATGGTTGTGATGTCAGTGCCAGTGTTTGCTGGAACAGCACATAATATTAAGTGTTCAATGCCTCTCTTTCTCTGCAGACACAGGAACTCATCACTAGAGACAGCGTGTCCTAGCTCAAGGACTGTTCCACAACAGTAGTGTCAAAGCTAGTCTCACCAGACTCAAGGACACATACAACTTCCTTGAAAAGCAACTCCCGTTCCCTTCCCTTAGTGTTTACCCCCGAATTCCAACCTGCTTTGCACCAGTGGCCCGGTGGACAGGGCAGGCAGTCTTCTCTCTTCACAGCCCCCGGAATATCTCTGATAGTATTGGCAGGGCATGGTACAGGCACTTCAGATCCCTCCAGGCAGTAAAAACCTACAGAAATGGAAGGAAGGGATTAAAGTAAAATAGGAAAGCCCTCCAATGGCAAAAAAAAATGACTCAGCAAGAGCCTCCTGTTGTTGTAGAATGAACATCTATACAGCTGTTGACATTGACAACTTCAAAGAAGGGACCACAATGTGTCATGCAGGATCACAGATACTCTCCACTTGGTCAATATTCTACACTTTAAATACTACTGAGATTCTCACCTACCTGCAGGACACAGCCCTGCACACTCCTGACCCCAGCGGCACCCAGATAGGAAGCGCCAGGAAAAGCTGTGGCCCTGTGGGGTGGACTGGGAGCTCCCAGCAAGGCAGAAGTATCCAGCAGCACACTTCCCCTCCAGCCGCCCATGCCTGGAGCAGAGAGGGGAGCAACAATGGACATATGACCTACTGCTAGCGATTTGGTGCACTGATGCAACGGTCTGCAACAAAAAAGAAATTCTGACACTGATACAAGAGGGAAAATAGACAATTTTTTTCAACTTATAAAAACATGCAGATTACTAGAGTGAGGCAGGCACTTTTGAATTCAAATTACATGAACACAGGCAAACTGCTTTAGATGAAATTGTGGATGACTTTCCGCCAGGCTGGACTTTCTGGATTACTTCCACATTTTCACAAATGCTACCTACTATCTCTTTCAGATGCTTTTTGGTTTCATGACAACGATGTCAGACTGCTTTGAGATGCCTCCCAAAATTCACAGATCCTAAAAGCCGTATCTAAGCTTATATTTCTTTTCTTTGAATGAGAGAGATGTGGTGGAGAAGCTGGGAGGAACTTCACATCAACTCATCAGCACAAAACAAGGATGTCAAACTGCTTAAGACAAAGTGAAAAGATGCCAGACTGAAATGAACCATAACCTGCAGTAGTGACCAGGCAGGCAAGGCAGGCATTCCTTCTCATTCCAGAGGCCGGTCATATTTGCAGGAGTGAAGGTGCCTTCAGGACACGTGAGAGGAACCCATGTACCTGAAAGGGAGACCACAGAGCAAGTAAAAAAAAAAAACCTAGGAAGGGTGTTGGGATCTGACAAGACCCTAGGACTACATCAGAGCACAACTAATGACTCTGGGAAAACAAGGCAGCAAATATGCCACATTTGCTCATTGTCACCTCGTCATCACCTGGCCTACAGGAGGACACAGATAAGGTCTGAACAACTCTGGGATCAGAGTGAGGCACACAGCTTCTGAATCCTTGGCATAAAGGCTATGCAAGTTTCAGTGTACCTGTAGGACAGTAAGAATGGGGTGGGCAGCGCTTGGCGTTTCCTGCCACCTGGTCCTGGCAGTAGAATCCTCTCCGGCAAGGAACACAGGACGCAGAGCCCCTGGCTGGCTGGTATTCGCCAGCAGAGCACGGCGTTGGGTGGGCTGCCCCTGACTGGCAGAAGTGACCCTGGCAATGACAGAGAAGGACGAGGATTGCATGGAGACGGTGGCAAACTGTGATGGTGTGTGTGAGGGGTGAATCCCAGAATTACCAAAGCCTAGGGCAACATTCCGTGTGGATGTAACCAACATTTCAATCAGGCAGCGTGTGACCCTTTGCCACTGTGGAAAAGGAACTGAGCAGTACCTTAGGGCAGAGGAACGCTGTGGGACTGATGGAGCTGAAGTTCCCCGGGCAGTAAAACCCCTCAGTACAAGGTCCTGTTGGAGAGCTCAAACCAACGCTAGCACAAAAAGACCCAGGATAGCATGGCACACAGCTCTCCGGGGAGGTACCACCTGAGGAGGAAACCAAAAGTCAGGGTCAATGAGAGAGAGATGAAAGTTCACCCAGTACAGTCACAGCATCATCAGCACTCAGTGAACTGATGACACACTGCCATCATCAGGCCTTGGCTGAGTGTACCAACACCCTTCAGTGACCAAGGGGCACCCCCTCACCACGGCTGCCAGCCATGAAGACCCCCACCACTGTGGATCATAGGAGTAACCTGTGGGTGAAGTCACACTCACCTGTGGCATTGTTCAGGGTCCCAACGGGGCACGCAACTGGGAAATGAGTACCCTCCGGACAATAGTGCCCAAGCGGGCAGGGCCCACTGAACGGGAAGGTGGGAGTCCCGTGGGGAATGGCATCAGTGGCTCCTCCTTCACAGTAGTACCCAGCTGAACACAGACCTGCCACGGGAGAACAGAGAGGGTGGCCACCGCCAGCCCACGGCACGCTGGTCAGCAGAGAGGCACCTCCTCAAACCCTCAGAAGTAGGCAGATAACTTGAGAGAAGCTGAACCCTATCCTTGTCCTGTTTTGTCACTGCTGATGTCCTGGGCCATTCACCTTTTTGCCTTCTCTCCTCCCCATCAGTCTTTGGTGTCTGTCACTTCTTCACTTGCACTGGCCTCACCTGGCGTTTGTTTACCTTCTCACTTCTCTGTTTCCCCATATTTTGTTTTCTAGGGAAAGAGTTCTGCCTCTCTTCTTTTTGTGTGTCCAATCAGTGACAATTACTCTGTGCTTAAATGGGAGGGGATGGATTTAGAAGGACAGAAAGAAGAGCAATAAAAGGCTTAAAAGCAGAGAAAGTGGAAAAAACTAAGGGAGACAAGGAAACTAATGCAGTAATGTAAAAGTAGCATGCAAAACAAATGCTCAGTTAAAAGAATGAAACAGAGAAAATAAACGACTAATAGGCACAGACATAGGGCAGAGGGATGCCCTCCAATAGCCTTTACACCCTCTGTTCACTGAGAGATGTTTCCTACTTCCCTGCATCCTTCAGGCCTGAATCTCTGCTGTGGGTGTTGGGTTATTAACCAAACTCACCATCAGGTTCCCAGTTAGCATCTCCTCTGCAGAACCTCCCCACTGGGCACAGCTTGCAGGCAGCGGGAGCCACGGCCCCCTCCAAGGTGTTCAGTGTCCCCTCGGGGCATGGGAAGGGGACAGCAGTCCGGACTGGACAGTAGTACCCTGTATAGAGAGAGAGAAGGAGCTGGCTCTAACAGCACACAGCCCGTTCCCCTGGAGCTACGGCTGAGCCAGAAAGAGCTGTGCAGGCATCCGCCGCGCGTTAGGGGTTTTGCTGCTGCTCACCTCTGGGGCAGCTGAGTGGCTCCACAGTGGCAGCGCTGCTGCAGGCTGTGCCGGCTGGGCAAGGGAGGCAGACACTGGCCCCAGGCACGGGGCTGAACGTGCCAGGCTCACAGGGCAGCTCCAGCCCAGTGCCCGCGGGACAGTAGAAGCCACTGGGACACCTGTACCCATGAATCCCATCAGAAGGGCAGGGAGCAGAGTTTCCTTCCAGGCAAACATACCTGCAGAGAGGGGATTCTGACCTGAAACGATGAGCTCACCACCCCGTTCCGAGGCAGTACATGGGGGAGGCACTGATCAAGAACCAAGGATCAGCACATTCAAAAACATCCCTTGAAACGCAGTTCATTTCAGTTTTGCTAGCAACCTTCCCCCTGCATCTGTAATTCAGTGCCCACCCGAAAACCCTGGTAAAAGGCCCTTTTGCAGTAAAAGCAAAGTGTTCTCATTCTGGAAGGAAAAGGCTTTGAAAATGAAAATGTTTTTACATCAAAGCACAGGACCCAAGCATTCCATTCCTGCTGTCTCTGCTTAGCCTCCTTTTATCCCCAGTGCTCCTGTAGGCTTCTGCTTTAATGACACCACTGACTCTTCCCTTTCCCATTTCCCTCACAAAAAAGAAATATAAAAACTATTGTGGTTTGTAAGAGCTAAGCAACAAGGGAATGAGCGCCACGATCCCATTGCATGCTGTAGACAAGAATTTAAAGTGATCTAGTTTCTGAAGCAGCAGCAATTCCTAGTCCTTAAGGCAAATAACCAAAGGAACAGCACTGAACAAAGCAACAGCCAAGCTGTGGGTTTTTGCCTGGAAGCAAGATCTATTTAGACTGAACAGCAGGCTATGAGAAGTGATGGATGCTACGTGGTAGAGGTGTTGAAAAGCAGCCTGGGCAAAGATAAATTGTACCCTGTTGGAGAGCAAGAATCTCACAGCTTTTGGAAATCAAGCGTCATTTATAATCACAGAATATTTGTTATCACTCAGCCCAGAAAGCCTCAGCCTATACTGTTGCAGACAGGCTGTAACATCTTTCTAGGGTTAAAGGGATTTTTGGAAGGTTTAAAATTCAACCGGGATGTGGCAAATTTATTCCCAGGAAGTCTGTTTCTGTGGCTAATTATTTTTAGTCATTCCAAACGCAGCCCTTGCTCATATTCTGAGCTTAGCTTCAACTTCTAGCCAAATTTTGTTGTGATTTTCTCCACTAGATTCAAGAGCCATCTGCTGTCAGAGATCTGTCCCCACAAAATCTCATTACACGACAATGAAATCACTTCTAAGATTCTCTTTCACAGATAAAATAAACCCAGCTTCTGTAGCCTCTTGCTAGGAGGCACACTCACGAGGTGGCCAAATATTGCTAACGGCACTGTCTGCTTGCCTTTGGCAGGCTGGAAATGCCACCTTGTCACCGGTTATTGCACCACCTTGTGGGAGAAGAGATAAAACACAGAAGGGAAACGGCATGCCCAGGTCAAAATCTCAGCAAGTGTGATTCTGAGGCTAAATAAGGGATTTGTAATACATGAAACCTACGGTGAAAACAGTGAAAATCACAAAGAAGGGTGGGACAGAATGTCAGGCAAACATAAAGGGAAAAGCAACGGCTCTGAAACATCTGCTGAGATCACGAAATAGCTGACCCAAAGGGCTAAGAACAACATCTTTGAGGTTTAGTTAATCTTGAGTAGAAATATTTCCACAGCAGGGATTCGATAAGAGACACTCAGTCCCGGTATGTCTGAGTTTAGAGGTCCCTCTGCTATAACCTAGAGCAATCCTGCCACTAACAAGCGACCGTCTCACCGTACCCTGCGTTACAGAGCGATGTCTGGGCCAGATCAGACAATCCTGTCCCACTGCAATAGCGTCCAGCTGGGCAGGGCTGGCACTGCTCCTCTGCCTCCAGCCCCACAGCGGTGGAGAAGGATCCAGGAGGACAAGGCACAGGATGCCCGGTACCGCTGGGGCAGAAATGCCCTGCAGGACAGATGTCATTGCCAGGCAGACCAAGGCTGGAAGATTCCACCTGTGTCAGAAAAATACAGAGGAGGAGAGAAAAAGTGTCACTGAAGGAATATTTAGCACAACGTACCGCAGAGACAGGTTCTGGAAAGGGCACATTGGAGCCGAGTCCTGCAAGTTTGCTGCCACTGAAACTGAATGAAGACCACGTCTGGCATTAAAAGGGCACTGGCTGCTGAGGGGTGGCTGTTCTGTCCCTGATGCTGTCTTTTGGAGGAGATATTAGACAGCACACACCAGTGCGATCTACAGAAATGGAGAAATGTCTGGGCAACATATTCCAGCAGACATGAAAAGCATCTGAGGATCTCTCGAGGGCAGCAGTAAAAGGTATGAGCAACCCTATACAGAGCAGAAATGCTTGGAAAATGTTACAGCAGAAGCTATGAGACTGTGACAGCCCAGTCCTTGTCCCCAGGTCACAGTGCTGCTGCCTGGCACTCACCCTGTGTTTGAAGGGCGCTGGGCTGATGGCTCCCTTGGCACAATGATAACCTGAATAGCAAAATCCAGAGGGCTGGGATAGACCTGGTGCTGAGCAATACATGCCTAAAACAAACAGAAAAGCAATCTCGGTGTGAGGGCCTGTGGAGATCAGTGGAGGAGTCAGTAAGGTGAAGGGAAAAGTCCTATTTTCCTCAACCTTCCCATGCGTGCCTCCTGGGTTCCTTGTGCTGAGTCCCTGCTTACCTGCTGGGCAGGGCTCACACTCGGACTCGCTAGTGGCACCAGTCCTGGGACCGAAGGTACCCTTCGGACACGGATGCTCTGCACTGGAGTTGGTACCTGGCGGACAGAAGTACCCGGCAGGGCACACCTCAGGAGTGTGTGCTCCAGAACCTAGGATTTAACGAACAGCATGGTGCTCAGGAGATGTTACAAGAGGTGACAGGCAATGTCATTCTCTATCACAGTCAAGCCTTCCTCCCCTGCTAGTTCAGCCAGACCAAGGACACGCGATTCATTCTGCGTACTCCTGATTTAGTTGTTCAGATTCCTGTTGCAGTAATTGGAGAGAAACAGCCCTTCCAGAGGAACTGCACTTCAAGTGCAATTCATCTCATCCTACAGCAGAGCTGTAAAATGAGAGAGAGACGTTCCACCTCAGAAGTGCCTCGTTGTTGACTGCAGAGGGAGCACAGAAAACTCTCAGATACAGATGTCTGCAAAGGAGCTGCCTACAGTTTTGTTCGAGTAATCCCGTCCGGGGACTTCAACCACACCTGTACAGCCACACTTTTTTGCCTATTTTTTGTTGCATGCATGAGCTGCCACACAGGAATATCTTCATTACTTGTATTTTCCCAGGTAGGAGGAAGATTTGGCTTCAGCTTACTTGTTCACCTACAGCCTCATATTCTTTGAAACGTGTTTTGGCTTCTGTTCTTGTCAGAAACTGGTGCACCTGCCTCTCCGGTCCAATCCCTGTAATACTGACCTAGAAAAACCTTAATAAAAGAAAGGCATTCAAAATCCTTTTTTATTCCGCTAAGTCTATCAGCAAGACTCAGCCCTTGGTGACATGGCATCCCTTCTTCTCACAATACCCAGCCCTAGACTCCTCACTTTTGTTAGGCTCTTCACAGAAGAGTCCTGCTGGGCAGAGGTCACAAGAGTCCTTCCTCTCCTGTGACGGATACGTCCCGTTCTCACAGGGTGCAGGAGAAGCAGATCCCACGTGGCAGTGAAAGCCTCATGGACAGCAATAGGGAATGGGAGGAACTGAAGTCTGGCCAGGTGGGCAGTGGTAGCCTGCAGAACACGGTCCTTCAGAAGTCATTTTGCCCAGCCCTGCAAGAACGAAAGCAGAGCCTCTCCTCTTCCTTTGTCAGATCAAAGACCATGGAAACCTTCATCTCCTGAAATCATGATCTCCTTCATCATACACCTGTAACGTGTCAGAAGGCAGCTATTCTCTGAAGTTCAGCCTCAGATAAAGAACATCTATTGCACAGGAAAGTCAGTTCTGAATTATGTGCCTGGGGGAAACGCAGGCTTCCAATTAAAACGCTCAGCTGTGACTCTGAGGCTCTCAGCTGTGGTTCCAGCTCTGCTATAAACTGTTAGCTCAGTCAACTAACTTCCTCCCTGTTGCTTCAGCTCCTCACCTGAGAAAGAAAAAGCCTCTTCGTCTCACAGAGGGTGATGGGTGAGTCTGTTACTGTCAGTGTGACCGCAAATATTTCAGTGTTAGGGGGAATAAACAAACATCTTGTACAGACAGATGGTGAGAACCTCTGAGAAGGAGCAGCTGTCTCAGAGCAGAGACCCTGGCTGCTAGCCAGTACCAAGTGCCTGTTTGCCAGGATATTTTGTTTCCCTGAGTGGCCAGAGACATATAAGACATCTAGAAGAGGTGGCTGAGCCAAGGAAGAAAAAAAAATTTTAAAAAAAATTTAAAAAAAATATAAAAGGAATTGTTATGGGTGACCTGAGACTGCTACCAGGAACCCAACAGGAGTTTTGGAAGTCAAATGATTCAGGGCATTTATACTTAGCACACATTCTGCAGAAACTGTCACTAACCAAAGGTGATGTGTGGCACTTACTGAGTTTGCTCTTCCTGTATCTGCTGAGGACCAGCTTGTAAGAAAACCAACTGTTCTGGGTGTCTGCCTTGGCTCACACTGCGCAGCCCCCTTGTTCCCAAATCCAGCGGCAGGGACTCACCGCTGCAGAAGTACCCAGCTGGGCAGAGCTGGCAGCCTGCTGAGTGCCCTTGTCCACTGTCAGAGTTGAAGCTTCCAGGGCTGCAGGGGACTGGCGATTCAGTGCCTTCAGGACAGTAGAAGCCAGGAGGGCAGAGGTGCTGATGTGGCTGTGTGGATCCAAGACCACAGAAATACCCGGCATGACATCTTCCTGCAGGAAAGAAGAGTTTCAGCATTAAGTTTAAGTAAACAGAAAACATCAAAAAAACCAAACCAGGAGACAAAAAAGCTGTTAGATTTATGCAATACACACCAGAAACGCTGGCCAAGCCTCCTCCTTGGCAAAAGTTCCCCCCAGGGCAGGGCAGACAGGCATTACGGTAAGCCATCCCGGACCGGGGTAAAAACGTGCCAGCGGGACAGAGCTCTGGCTTGCTGCTGCCTGCTGGGCAGTAGTGGCCCGCTGGGCAGAGGCTGCCTGCCTGCTCATCAACGGGGTTGGGTACACGAGCCTTCGAAGTGCAGTAATAGCCAGGCAAGCAAGGACCGCTCGGGGATGAGAGTCCTAAAGAAAAGGAGCATCAAGTCAAACAAGCCGGTGGCATTACATAAATCACAGCTTCTGGACCAAGCAAAGCAGACAAGCCTTGTCATCACAATGATTTCAGGGTCTACTGGCCTGTGACCAGCTCTGTTATTTAAAAGCTCCATCTACAGTCTCTGTATTTACTTACACACCTGATTGCCAGACAGCTAAAGGCCTGAACAGCTTTATAGATCACCTTTACAGAAGGGATTTACAAAATTCAACTTACAAAAGACAGTTTGTAAAAATCTTTAAAATGATCACAAATAACCTCTAACGAAGGGGACCCAGAGATCACTAGAAATACTACTTGAGAGTCCTACGAACTGCATACAGAAGACAACTTTACCTATTGGTGAAACTTTTTGACTCTCCTAGGTACAAACNGATGATCTTTAGAGGTCCCTTCCAATCCCTAACATTCTGTGATTCTGTGAAACTTTTTGACTCTCCTAGATACAAAACAGCCCAGGATTGTGTTTAATCCATACGTGATTCCTACCTGCACTGGCACAAAATGTGCCTCCGGGACAAGGCTTGCATTCCCTGGGATTTCCCAGTCCAGTCTGGTTACTGTAGGTGCCCTCTGGGCACGGGTACTGATGGGCAGATTTTGTTCCTGGCAGGCAGTAATATCCTGCTGGACATTCCATTGGTTTGACCACACCGCGTGAGAAGTTCTCTTGGAGATCACCAGGGTCTTTTGGGGCACAGAACCTACCAAAAAAGCCCCAAGTTTTGCCTCAGCCCATGCTGTCCCTCTGTTCTGACAGAGACTAAGAAACTTTTCCTGCACAACACTGACAGTCTAAGACTACACAATAAAAGGAAAGCAAATTACTGGAAAGGAAGCAAATGGAGAGCTAAGATGCAACCTGTCAGAACCACATTGTCCATCCTAGCAGACAGACCTACAAGGATGGATTTTCTATGATACGTGTGTTGTTGTACAGAAAATTACACAATAAAGGGAAAGGTGATACAAAAACAGAAACAAGAAAACCAGCCTTGTACAAAGGATACAACACACAGAGCAGCCTAAGGCAGAGGGAAATACACACGCTAATTCCTAAGGAAAGCACCAAGAGGAAGGAGTGAATCCATTCCACTTACATTCCTGCTGGGCATGTTTCACACTGGCTTTTACCAGCCTGGTCCTGATATTTTCCAGAGGGACAGGGTATGGGCTCTGGGCTGCCAGTGGGGCAATAGTGACCCACAGGACACAAATAGTCTAGGAGGAAAAGAATAAATTCTACTCCTGTTACTAAATATCACAAGGAATAAACTCCTCTTGGAATATTTTTTCAGCTTGGTTTTGCCTTGGTAAGATCCCCTATTTTTTCCCCCTATATATACACACAATTACCTACTACTTAACCTGTTACTTGAAAATAATTATTTGAAAACTCTTTTTTATCTAAATAGCTAGCTATTTCTAAACGTAACTTGAAACTGCAAGTAAAGGCAGATTTAAGATCATCTTGTCACTGCAACTCCTGCACCTAAAGAATGAACCCAAAGATTTCCTACCTGAATGCTGGCCTGACACAGAGCCTTTGGGGCAAAACCATCCTTCTTTACACAAACCCTCCAGGGAGCTCTGGCCACGCTGAGAACAGAACCACCCTGGGAAGCAAATCTGGCAATCCTGCGCTGACTGGCCACCACGATGAGCCAAAAAGGAGCCTGGAAATAAAGAGCCACCAAAAGCACATTCTCACATCATCCTGCCACCCTGCTGGACGTGGCTTTGGAGAGAGGCACAAGCTGCTCACACAGTAACTTTCCAGCCACACTAGCCCCAGCTGCCTCTTGCAGAAGATGCCAAAAGGATGCTGGCTGAAAGGAATTCAAAGGGAGCAGAGCCCCCAGCACTCCCTTAGCAGAGCAGATGACAGCCTTCCTATAAGAGGGGTCTGTGAGAGTTCTGAGTGCTGGCTGAGGTGAGTCCCTATTCATTTCTGGTTGGGACTGAGCAGTGCAATCACTTGCTTAATGTAACTCTGTATTTAACCCAGGAAAGAAACAAACTTTCCACAGTCTTTCTAATTCAGCTTAATCCCTTGTCTCGTTAAGGGTGATGTTAAGGGACAGGTCTCCCTGTGCAGGGAGGGTGGCAGAGGCTCGTACACGTGCTCAGCTGTGTGACCTCTTCTGCAGGAGGGCTCAGCAAAGAGCTTCCACCCCTACAGCTGCACAGCACCATGGGGGCTGCAGACAGGGGCTCCAGAGGCAGTTTTGCAGTTACTAGCTGATGCACATTTAGGACTGATGTTTCCAATACAAGAGCACTGAATCAGAGGCTAAGCTTTTGTGCTGATAGCAGCCTGTCCCTTGGAGAACATAAAGGCATGCTTTAGCACAGAGGAACAAGGGGCTGCAGATCAAGGGCACAGACGCAGGGGAGCTCAGCACCACACTGGGCACGGAGAAGAAAAGTGACAGCATGCAGCAGCTGCCATCAAACCCACCTGGGGGACATGGAGATGGAGAAGAACTCCCTGCAGGACAGAAGTGGCCTCGAGGACAGATGTTCCCCACTGCTCCATCCATGGGGTTTGGGACTGTCGAGCCCCCCGTGCAGTAGAAGCCAGCCTCACAAGGACCCGAAGGAGATGCGAGCCCTGCGGTTGCACAGTACAAACCTGATGCAGGGGGCAGAAGCAAAGCCGTCATTTATGAGACACCAGAACCAAAGAGTCCCAGCACAAGACTGGGACTGCCTACTGATCTTGGCAAAAGGGAAGAGAGTACAAATATACAAAAAAATCCAACACAAACCAAAATACTTGTGCAGGAAGAAAGACTATTCTCCTACCTGGAGTGCAGGGAAGAGGAAGAAATGAACCAGCAGGACAAAAGGTTCCTGCTCGGCACAACCCAACAGATGCTGAAGCTGCCTTGCCTGCTAATGGAAAAGACACAGACTGAGCTGAAACATAGAACTGCAAGCACTCTATCTTATCGAAAGAGCTCAAGAAACACAGAACTAAAGCACCGAACTAAGGAAAATAAAAAGGGAAAATAAGCCATCCTGAAGCTGTCTGGGTCCTTCAGGTGACTCTGTAATACCATCTCCTCAATAATAACCATCATCATGCTTTCTTGTTCCCCTTCATACCAGAGTAATTTCCAGGAATCACTGGTTTGCTTGACGTGGATCCAGGTGGACAAAACCACCCAGGCGTGCACAGTCCATCTGGTCTTGCTAAGCCTGGCTTGGAACAGACCTTTCCAGGAGGACACAGCTGACACTTGGAAGCATCCCAGATATTTAAAGCTTCGCTGTAGGTTCCAGGCGGACAAGGATACTGTGTGGCAAACTCTGTATTCCTGGGGCAATAGTGACCTAGAGAAGAAATTCATGTCTCATGGAACCTAGTCCTTTGACAAGTCTGTTCCAAATAGCTGCAGGGGCATCTGCTAATCCCTTACACAAAATTCCCAGAACACGTGGGGAGGTGCACTCAGACCCACCTGCAGGGCAATCTGTGTAGTTTGTGGAAGCAGTCGTGCAGTAAAAGCCTTCCGGGCACTCCAAACACTGTGCCATACTCCAAGATGGGCTGTAACTCCCGGCAGGGCACGGCTGGGCTCTGCTGCTCCCCTCCACACAGTAATGTCTGGGTGGACACGGTCCTCCACTGACTGTTACCTTTAAAGATATCACAGCTGCAGTTTAAAAACTCAGAAGGGAGCCTTGCAAAAAGATCTGTGCCAGATAAGGCTGCACACCTATCCTTACCCAAAATAAGGGATCAGAATTCTGCCAATAACCAGTCTCGCTGGCTGGCCATTTGGAAGATGGTGCCACCCTTCCTTCGTTCATAGTCTGCAGAAACTCGTGGCATAAAACCAGTGTCTTGTTGAGTTATCTCTTTAAAAATTCTTATTGTATTTTGCCCAGGAGGAGGGCTGACAGATGCAGTGTTCTAATCAAACCCATGCACTCCTAACCTCTGTAATTTTAATCTGAGATGGCATTCCACTCTGCTTTGCAGCATCAATGTGCAAAGACAGAACTATTTTCGGTCAGCTTTAAGATGTAAAAGCTGAAAGAAGGCCAAGTGTATTTTGCCATCCCTAGCCCCTTTCACTATCAAACCAGATGTACCTGACACAGGAGATAATGGAGTAAGGGAGACCTTACAGTCCTCAGCTCCACAGACACATTTTACACTATTTACATCACAAGCTTACCTTGGGAGGTTTAGGAGAAATGGTTCCTCCACTACAGTAGAATCCAGCCTCACATAGTCCAGTCGGAGACACGAGTCCAGTCCCGTTGCAGAAATACCCTGAAATTATAAGGGACCACAAAAGGACCATAATGATATTGGTCACACGAGACAGACAACAGCAAGTACTTAATGAGGAAATAATCACTGAAGCATTATGTTTGATGACACCCACATCTATTCTCCTGGAAATGCTTTCACTGAGAGTAGCTGCAAGTACAGAGCCTACATGCCTGAACAAATAGCACTCCCTGTACCACCTCTAACTACAAAAGCATCTAGAAAAAGGGTGGAAAGGGAAGCCCATAGGGCAGAAGCTTGCACTTCACTGTGAGTATTCTCTTATGTGGAAAAGTGGCAGATTTGGTCTCTCTATGCTCTGCCCAACATCTGTCTCCAAGAAAGCTGTTGTTCATGATTGCCTGTTCTAGAAATTCTGGTGTCTGGCTAGAATCTCATTAATCCCTTCTTTCAATATTGTACCTGCATCACATAGGAGACAGTCCTCGATCCCAGTATTCCCAGTTGAGTTGCTATAATAACCAGGAGGACATGGCTGTGGAAAGGCAGAGCCCACAGGACAGTAAGTTCCCTTTGGGCATGCGTTCCCCAGAAGACCATCCACAGGTGTTGGACTAGAAGCACCTCCGCTGCAGTAGAACCCAGCCAAACAGGGTCCTGTGACGTGCGACTGCCCTGCAAGTGCACAGTAGTGCCCTGAGAAAGCAATGCAATGTCATTAGTACCGGCAGAAAAAAAAAAAAAACAACAAAAACCAGATAATTCAGAGGACAGGCTACATACACAATTCATCCACTAAACCACTGGAGCTCAAGAACATCCATTTCCATACATTCTCCTGTCACCATCCTGAGACATCCTTTTTTGCTGTTTACCTGGGTCACAGGGGGTGCAGTGGGACATCAGGCTGCTTCCGTTCTGTGGGTTGTAAGTTCCCTTAGGACACGGGAACTGAGTTGCAGAAGCAGTACTGGTAGGGCAATAGTGGCCAGCTGAACATTCATTCTCCAAAAAGGAAGAGGAATTTTTGGGGCAGAAGAACCTGGTCCAAAGAGAGATTAAAAAAAAAAAAAAAGAAGGGGGGAAAAAATACATTTTCTAGCAATATTCTATCCACAAGTACCTGAATAATGACTTAATGGTGGGACAAGCTAGTCCAGCATGGCTGCTGCACTGTGCTGTATTGACCAAAAAAAAGAGACCCATTTATGTATATTACTGCATTCTTAGTTGTTTCCTCATATGCCAAATTGATGGCATAATTGCAAAAGCCACAGAGACATAATTTTCTTAACTTGAGTCACAACACATCCAGGCTGTGATTCATCAGCTTGTAAAAGTTAATCAAGGTCAAATCCAGTCAGTAATTGGAGATGAATCCCCCAAGGAAAAGCCAGACGCGGCATCAGGTGATACACAAGCTCCTCTTCCCCTTCAGCAGCCTGTTGCCAAGGGAACCATCTATTAGTTCAGATATGGAAACAATTCATGGTGCCAGTGGTTTCCTTGCTCTGAACAGCCTTCTGATCTAAATTCCCTTCTCGTGTGGCTGTACCCGGGTTTAGGACTTTGCCTGGTGCCGTACAGTCTTGCTAAACAGAGCTCACTACTTGTTCTGGCTCCTCACAGAGGCAAGTGCTTTTCAGAGGTAAAATAACTCATTTTCCAACCCCACGCTGCTCCGTGATGACTGGATGAACAGTTATTTCCAACAGTCCCTTACCCCAGGCACAACGCTAAGCTCATGGTCTCACCCTTACCCTTCAGGACAGGGGAGGCAGCTGGCTTGCCTTTCGGAAGGATTATAGGACCCTGCCAGACAAGCAACGGGAAGAGCTGTGCCCTTGGGACAGAAATACCCTGGAAAAGAAGGAACAGATCAGAATCATCAGCCTTTGGAAAATCAAAGACAAGGCAATCATTTCAGTGAGAGCTTAACTCACCCTGGGGACATGGCTGTGGCTTCCCACCAGAGACACAGTATTCACCTGCTGGGCAAGCAAGGCACCTCTCTCCATGGGTGTGTGGCATGTGGGAGCCAGGGGGGCATGGTGCTGGACCCCTGGATCCAAGAGGACAGAAGTGACCAACTGGACAGGGAGCTCCTGAGAGGCCATCAATGGGTGCTGGGGTCTGGGCCCCACTGAGGCAGTAGTACCTGCAGCCGTGAATACAGGAACATACTCTTTATTTCAAAAAGGTAGAGAAGCCCCCGCGTAGAACACCTCTTCTTACAGCAGAGTACATAAATGTGTTCACTCTTCTACCTACCCTGGGCTGCAGGGTCCTGAGGGGGCCGCTTGCCCGGAGCTATTGCAGTAATATCCCCCAGGACAAGGCTGGCATTCCTGCAAACTCCTACTGCCTTCACTGCCAGACCACGTGCCAGGAGGGCACTCTAATGGAACTGGTGCTCCTGGGAAAACCAGTTGCGCCAGAGTGAGGAAATGCCACCTCAGGTTTCTATGAATTCAGAAAAATTATGCAAAGCATCCTACCTTCAGGACAATAATGACCAGGAGGACAAGGAAGTCCTGATTCTCCATCTTGGGGGTGTCTTACTCGGGCACCACTCTTGCACCAAAATCCCTCAGCACAATCTCCTAGAAAACAGAATAACATATACAAAATACGTTAATAGATTAGAATAATAGGCACATCAGTGCAAATTTCAGAATACAGACTGAAATACAGTCATTTGCTACGCCACTGTGCAGAGCCACGGCCAGTCTACAAACCAGTGATGGAATGTCATCAAGCAGATGGGTTGCTTGTAACTGTCAGGAGTGCAGAATTGGTACCAGATGCTACACTGACAGTTCCTACATAGGGAAGCACTTTACTTAGCTCAGACTAAGCACTGCCTCCGTATTTGGGCAAGCGCTTAAGCACACATTTCGCTTTAAGCACATATTCAATGCATCCTTAGGCAGAGCCTGGAACCTTAAGAACTTCATTAGACTGCTTTGCTTACCTTTATCTATATAGGACACAATGTGAAAAAAACAATCTTGAAAAAAAATTGAGAGGTATCATTGCTGGGTATTTTTCCCTCTCTTTCTCTAGTAAGCCTAATCGCATGTGCATAAATTGCATGGGAGGATTAGTTCTTCTAATCCCTTCCCTCGATCTGCTGGTCACACTTCTTTTGATGCAGCCCAGGACACGGTTGGTTTCTGGGCTGCAAGTGCACACTGCCAGCTCATGTTGAGCTTTTCATCAGCCAACACCCCCAAGTCCTTCTCCTCAGGGCTGCTCTCCGCCCAGCTTGTATTCGTGTTCGGGATTGCCCCGACCCACGTGCAGGACCTTGCACTTGGCTTTGTTGAACTCCATGAGGTTTGCACATGCTCACAACAGCGGCAGTATACCTGTTGGGCCAGCAAGTCCAGAGGATTCACAGTATTTTCCTGGTGGGCATCTTTGACATTCCTTAAGAGTTTTCAGTTTTTGCCTTGGTCCAAAGGTTCCTGCAGGGCAGCTGTACTGAGTGCTCCTGTTTGTCCCTGGTGGGCAGTAAAAACCTTGTGGGCATGGGTAAAGGGTAAAATCAATGACTGGCCCCTGCTGGTTGTCACAGTAATAGCCTGCAGTGAAGACAGAGGAGAGAAAGATAAATTAGTCACTGAGAGATACCAGCTACGGAGGTGCTGCTCATCAGAAGACTCCTCCCAGGCATGCAAAGACCCTCACTGGCCACTCAAAAAATAAATCTACTGCTGACATTGTTGTTATTGATCTGAATCACACTCCTGCTGGGACAAATACACATCAAAGCTTTCCACTTGCTGCACTCTTAAGAAAGAAATTTACCACTCAGTGGTCCCCCGAACACAGGACAAAAATTACAAGTAGCACAGGAAAACACTTAGGGACCAACAGCATTGATCTCTTTGGGGTTTTTTTTTCAGTTACTGAAACCCTTCAAATAAAGTTTTCCCACTGAACATCAGAGTTTGCCCTTGCCAATATTTAATTGTTCAGAATACACAAATGTTATCATTTCAGCTTTCATAACTGAATTGCTTTAACCTCTAATGGTCTTTTCACACAGAGCCAGAAATCGCTCTTCTCCAGTCAAGAGAAGGAAACCACCAAGGTAGGCAGCAAGCCTCTAAACTCTCATCCACAGGAAGGCTCAAGAGTCAGGAATAAGCAGCCACCTCTTGTATGAGAGATGCACAGAATAATATTTGGATATTGGGGAAAAAAAGCAACTTCTATTTTCTGGATGCCTGCACAGCCTCCTGCACCTCTCTGACCCTGGTCAGATCTCCCAGCAGGGGAATGGCTTTTCCACCTTTGGCTTTTCCACTCTAGAACAGTGACTCACAGAAAGACATTTATTTGAACCTGTCCAACACACACAAACACGCGCTCCTTGGAGCATGTCCCCGGAGACTCTGCCAACCTGCAGTGCAATGCGCTTTGTTCACGACTTACCTCCCCAGCACTCTCCAGTTGGGGCACTGAGGCCAGGTACCTCGCAATAGAAGCCAGAGGGACAAGGCTGGCACTCAGACGGTGTTGTCCTCCCTGGGAGGCTGGAAAAGGTGCCAGCTGGGCAGAGCTCGGGTACTGCTGATGCTGCAGCTGTGAGCACAGAAGCAAGACAGAAATGAGCAATGAAAGAATGGATGAGTTTGCTGCCTTGGGGGGATGGGTACATGCACAGCAGAATCAGAGAACTCTTATTTTTCACTCACAGATCAAACAGTGCTGTGTGGGAAAGGACAGACATTATTAGTTTAATTTTACCAAAGGAAAGAGAGGTGATGCTAATTACATTCTAAAGACAGACAAATTTAGGCATTGAGACAAACACATCACTTACCACTTTCAAAGACCATGCCAGGGGAAGAATCTGGGCCTTCAGGCACTATGGTCTGACCCTAGCAAGTTGGCCACCACGCTCTCAAAATCACCCATCAGTGCTTCAGATATTAAATTTTCAGTATTTCAGATATTATGCAGTGCGAAATTTTTAGTCCTGATTGGTGCTGGATACTTACTGCAGTAAGTCCCTGCAGGGCAGATATTCCCCGTCACACCATCTGTTGGTTTGGGGACAGCGGCTCCACCTTTACAGTAAAACCCAGCGGTACATTCCCCACTGGGGACAGACAGACCTGGAACACAGAGAGGATAATGGCACTCAAAGCACAAAGATAAAGGGAGAAAAGCAGGAAAAACAACCACTCGCAGCCTCCCTCTTGAAGACACCAAAAGCACCTTGCAATTACCATTATAGCTCTACAGAAGTATCAGGGCAAAACCAGCTCCCATTTAACACACTGAAATACTGAAAGGACAGAAGGAGTAGGAGAAAATGAAGCAGCAGTGTGCATCTTCAGAGGCAGAGAATACAGGGGAGCCTGACAGGAGACCCTGATCCTCCGTGCCTGTGAACCTGTGACACTGTGTGTTCATACTGGTCCTCTGAAGGTGGGAACATGGCCACAGAGGCAAATTGACTCACTCAAGGTCACAAAACAAATTCTGGGCAAAGTCAGGTTTGTCACCCAGAAGCAGAACTTAGTTTTAGGGTCCTCTAATGAGTTCTTAAACAGCAAACATATGCTTGTCCACACAATGCCTTTATTTTAACTCCTCCCAAAATTTAACTCCTCCCAAAAGAGATCACTCCCTTTCTCCAAAGACACTAACCTGAGGCATTGCAGTAAAACCCTGGAGGGCAAGGAAGAGGCTCTGGGCTACCCTTGGGGCAATAGAAACCAGCTGTGCACTTCCCTCCAGTGGCAGTGGCTGGACACAGGCAGTTGGCACTCGTGTAGTTGTCCAGATCAAAAGGCCGTGAGGTCCAAGCAGCTGAGATGCAAAACCAACCTGAGAACAGAAAACACGACTGAGAAGCTCTGGCAATGACAGAGCTCCAGAAATTATCATGAATAAACCAGCTGGTGTGGCTTCACATGTAATGTCTGCACGGCACAGCCATAAGCACATACAACATGGGACAGGCTAATGCCCCCAAAATTTAACACCACCATGGCAAAATTTTCCATGCAAGGATGCTTCTACATAATCAACATCAACAAAGATAAAAAGAGATCTTGCAACATTAAGTTCAGTACTTTTGCTTTATGGGCACAGGGCTCAATTCAGCTGCCCCAGCAGGTTCAGAATGGCAGATGCAGAGACAACGGCTCGTGGCTACCAGATACACCCTGCATGAAGTCTGTGCACACCTGAACCAGCAGATGGAAGTCAGGTGGATGCCCAGGGTGTCTTCAATCGTACTAGATACCTCCAGTTAGGGAAGTGAATCAAGCAAACAGACTGGAAAGGCTATGGCAAAAGCTGCAGGATATAAGCATCAGCCTCCCAACACACTGCCCCCACGTGCTGTGCAATCCAACAGCCAGGCAGATCCAGACTCACCTGCATCACACTTGCCTGAGGCCGCTGTCAAGTTCTCCTTCCCACAGTAGTGCCCAGGTGGACAAGGCAAGCAGCTGTCCAAGCTCTGTGTCATGGGATCAGGGTTATAGTAGCCCCGGGGACAGGGAAACTCAGTGGCAAACCTGGTTCCTTTGGAATAAAGAGAGCAAGAAGCTTTCACGGACTGTAACTACTACCTTGGCTATTAATCCTGCTGTATCACCTCATGTCATCTTTGCCAGTTTATCTCCCCGCTGATCTCCACAGCACAGCTTGCCCTTCATGGCCAAGGCAGTGTCTAGGCAGGGATTAGCTTGCCTCTGAGGGCGTTAAGCAACAGCCATCTCTGTGGTTTAAAAGATTTGGGGTTTTTTGTCTGACTGACAAACATTCTGTTCACAGAGATAATTTCTTGTCTAAGAAGGAGAATGTCTCAGCCTGCCCGATGCATTGCCTCGTCCCCTGGGCCAGTCTCACCTTTGGGGCAGTAAAAGCCAGCTGGGCAAGGGTTTGAGCTGTAGCTGGTGGTATTTTCTGGGCAGTAGTAGCCTGCAGCGCAAGGGAAGCACGCAGCTTGTCTGCTGAGGTTGTTGTAAGTCCCTGCAAGGCAGGGGAGGGGAAAGCTGGCTCCTTCTGGGCAGAAGTGGCCCACAGGACAAGGGCCTCCTTTCTCCCGTGTACCTAGGACACAGAAGGTAGAAGACATGGACGATAAAGGCAGCTGCTGACGGAGGGACAGAGGGAGCTAACATCACACTGGTGAGGATTTTGTCTCCTCTGGGATCCCAGAAGAAGATCAAGAGGATGCACAACACAGTAACTAGAATGAACACCGTATCCCAGCTCTGGAACTGTTCAACGCTGTGTCCCCACCCTTGGTGACTGATGCTGTCTCTTCCCTCTTTGCTTCACAGGCAAAGCCACAACAAACCATATTTAACAGATCAGCTTCCTAAACACTCTGCTTCACATACACCAGGAATTCTGGAGAATATGGAATTCTCTTCCCTGGAAATTATTATTTCAGAGACACAATAAAGCAGCAAGGAGCAATCAGGCTATGTCCATCACTACAAGCAGGCACACACAACCTGCCCAGCGTTCAATGAAAGTATCTCATTCAATAACACAGATCGGTGAAACAATTGCTGCTTGAATGCATTTGTACAAATGTCTCAGACAAAATTAATACAGGGGCCTGGATGCCTGTGAGAAGGCAGGGGCAGGAGCACTGGGGAAAAAGGTGGCATTTTTTAAAGCAACCTGTTGCCCAAACCTCTAATTATTGGACACCGGCAGATGAAGCCACTGACGTGCAGCCAGTGCAGCTCACCAAGTGGCGATGGAGAGGACGCTCCGGACAGGCAGTAGTACCCAGCTGAGCAGGGTCCCGAGGGTGCCGTGAGGCCAGCAGAGCTGCAGTAATAACCCGATGGACACAGGGTGCAGCTGGAGTCCTGCCAGCTGTAGAGCCTGGTGAGGGACACGAGGCTTTCCGTTGGCAAGTGTGCAAGGGCAGCAGGTGGAACATTGATGCCTGCACCCCCGACGAAGTGCAAACAGCCGTGAAGCTTTTATGACCAATGCAAAGGTCTGCCTAATAAACCTCACTGAGCTGCACTGTGCTACTTAAAGGACTAAAGGAGAAACCAAAAAGAAAAGCAAAATAAAAATTTGCATCAGCAGAACCGAGAAGCTTACCTGTCTGAGTAAGTGCCCACGGGGCAGGGCTGTGGGACACTTGTGCCAGCTGGGCAGAAGTGTCCGGGTGGGCATGGGCCACCAGTGCTCGTGTTTGTGGCTCCGTTAGGGTTTGGCACACTTGCTCCTGCATGAGGAAGATAGACCAAAGGTATCTGAATGATACGGGCTGCTCTTCATAGGCAAGTCTGTCCTAAGCCTAAAGAAACATTTCCACAGATGGAAAAATAGAACACCTGATTGTTACTTGTGACAATAAAGAAAAACTCCATGGTGGAATGGAATAATTAACAGCAAGTGCCACAGGGGAAGAGAACCATTTTTACTTTATTTCACCATAGACCTACTGCTCAAAACTAGCACAGAAGCTATTTTATTTATCTGGGAATATTGGGAGAATCTATGAAGTTCAGAGGCCTGTCGTCCCCATTGCAAAGCATGGACCTGAATGGTGACCACAGCAGAGCTGGCTGCTGTTTCAGAGCAGTCCCCGGGCTTACATTCTAGTTGACAAACAGAAAGTTAGACACAAAAAAGACTTCCTGGATTTAATGCAAGCTCCCCTTTCACCGGTGCAGCAAACACCACACAAAGTCAGCTGTACACGTTTCCTCTAAATTGGATTGCATCCAAAGGTATCTTAAGTTTGGAGCTGATTTCGGTAAAACATTCATGACAGCTGCTCCACAGAGAGCACAGACATGGGTAAAAAACTGGAAAGAAATCTGGAGGAAGAGATGAACTGCCAAATCCAAACAGTCAAAACCAGAGACCTATGCCTCTACAAAATATTTGTGTTTTTCGGCTCCTGCAGTTGGCTCTCACTTCACACTTTTCTCAATAATTGCAAGGACAGACTAACTTAGTTAAAAGTAAAAATAAATGCCTAAATATATCCTGAACACATCAAACAGCAATCCTCAGCAGCACAGTTCAAGCATGCAGCACAGAGAACACTTCTGGTGGGACTGGGTATAACCTCTTCACACAGCTTCATCCCTCAGGACTATCCTGGTACTCTCTGCAATAAAAGCCAGGGACAGATTGCACAAAGAATGTACAAAAAACAACTCCTGAAGAGCCACAGCATCCTACTTTTTCACTTTTTGCCCACTGAACACTAAATCCCGTACCTGCTGTGCAGAAGAATCCTGGCCAGCAGGGACCACTTGGAGAGGATAATCCCCATTCTCCACAGAACATTCCTGGAAGAGCACAGAAGGAAAAGAGCATCAGTAAACTGGGAGAAAAAAAACAGGAGAGCTGCTGTGCTGCATGTGCTGGTTGGAAGGCAAAGGGGAAGACTCAGAGAGAGCCAGTCCCCCAGCATCAGTGCAACTGGGACAAACTCTCTTAGACACCGCCCTACACGGACAAGGAGAGTACTCGGTCATTTCCTCACCTGGAGGGCACTGCTGACACCTCTCAGCCTGGCTGAGTCCGTAGGAGGGGTTGTAAGTCCCAGGGGGACAAGGATAAAAGCTGATTCCGGTTTTCCGAGGGCAATAGAAGCCAGGAGGACAGCGATGTCTCAGTCCTTTTGAACAGTGGAACCCCGCAGGACAAGGAAAGCACTTGTTTTGACCTGTGAAGGAAATACTGGAATTAAAATGAACCATGTAATGAAGTGGAAGGAAAATACCATGTGCACAAATCCTCTCTGCCTGGCTGTGCACTTGAAGAAGCAGAAAATGAAATAAAGTTATTCTGTAAGCCCTCCTGCAATACCCAGTCTTCCAACAGGTACCTTCTACCAGAAGCATTTCATTCAGCAAGCTTCCCAACCCCGCTTCACCAGCCCGAGTGCCTCCCCATCTCACCGTCAGGTGGCAGGCAGAGCAGCAAGGAAATCTGATCAACCCTTACCAGCTTTCACTGCTGCAATCCTAATATGTGAGCTGCTGCAGAGGTGAAATATATTCCCCAGCTGAAACCAGGAAAAAAAATATCTCCCCCAAACCTCTTTCTCTGAGCCCCCTCCCCACCAAAATACTGAATGTTCATAATGTCCAGCAGCTATCAAGACGTTCTTGGATACAGACCAAAAATCCCATCAGTGTTTCTAGCTCCCCCAAGGCACACTGGAGTTGCAAAGATGCGGTTCCTGACCTGTGGCATTACTGTATTCTCCACTGGGGCAGAGAGAAGGTGCTGCTGAGCCTACAGGGCAGAAATGTCCTCGAGGACAGAGACCTCCAGTGACACCATCCTCTGGCTTTGCAGTCTTTGTCCTTCCTGTGCAGTAATAGCCTTAAAGCAGAAAGCATTTGAGTCCCATCTCCCATTCAAAACCAACTGCATTTCTAAGTAACTAAAGAAGTTGTGGCTTTGTCTCACCCTGTGCACAAAGTCCTCCAGGAGCATCTTGGCCAGACATATTGCAGAAAAACCCAGGGGCACAAGGCAGACACCAAGTGGCATCCTGGGCTCCTCTCTGTCCGTTCCAGGTGCCAGCAGGGCACGGCATCTCTTTTGGGTGTGCAGTGCCAGCAGGGCAATAATGTCCTTGTGGGCAAAGATCTCCAAATGGAAGCCCCACCTGAAGCAAAGAAAATAAAATGAATGCAGTTTATGAAAGTTTTGTAGTGCCAAAAGGTCTGAAGCAAGGCAAGATATTCAGTACTCACAGGCGAGGAGCTGCTGGAACCTTGCAGGCAGTAATGTCCTGGCTGGCAACGTCCTTCAGGCTCAGCCAGACCAGCCACGCTGCAGTAGGTGCCTGCTGGGCAGGGCTTGCATGAACCTGCCCTGATCACATCTGCGTACGTGCCCTGCACAAAGGGAGAGAACCAGGGAATGCCCCCTGCCAAGGGACTGGAAGCCTGCTGAAAAGGACTATCTGATAAACAAGTCTGGATTTGATTCTTACCACTGGACATGGGAGAGGCAAGGAACTTCCAGCCAAGCAAAAATGCCCTTTGGGACAATCCTGGGGTGCAGCCAGGCCTGTCTCGTTGCAGAATGTACCCTCTGGACAGTCCCTACAAAGAGGCTGGCCACGGACCTACAGAGGGCACACAGAAAGAACTTGGCACCTGTGCAGCAGCTCACCACCCGAACGAAGGAACGCTGCACATTCTACCAGCTCCCACAAACAAACACAAAGGAACTGCAGCCTAAAGGTTTGTGGTATCTGAACAGCACCTTGCACCACTGAAGCAGTGGCAGTCCACTTCTAAATCCGTGTTCTGCAAGAAAGCTCAAGAAAAACTGCCAAATGAGCTATAGACAACAGTGTGATGGGTCTGATGTCCTGGCCCAAACTTTCTCAGTTCTGTACAGAGTTCTTCTGTCACAGGGAGGAGATTGCGATTACCCAGCTTAGGAGAAAACCCAAGTCCCCTTTTTTTTTAAGCCGAACACTTATAAATGTTTCATGAATTTCTATTCACACACTTTAAGTTTCCAAGGGCTCTGGTGAGTCCACAGGTACCTTACACGGTGTGTACTGACATACTTACAGGCTGGAAGCTGCCAAGAGGACACGGCTCTGGCTTGAAAGCTCCTGTTAAGGAATAATGCCCCTCCATCACCACTTGCTGAAGAGCACTTTTTGCACCTCCTGTACAGAAGTAGCCAGGTTTACATGGTCCTGAGGGAGCCTGGTTATTTGTCCCATCACAATACAGGCTACGGGGGAAAAACAAAAACCCTGGGTAGCAATGGTTCCTTTTGTCCCTGGACAGTCCCAATACACAAAAATCCCTGCAGCCTACCCAGAATCTTAGAGACTCTGCTTACAGGCTTTGTCATTACAGGTTTTGTGTCACTAAGCCTCAGATGATCTTCCACTCACCATTTGTCCCACCAGCATGAAGATACGGCCAGACTGCCCTTCACCAGCCCTAACAAGCTCAGTGCACACGCACGGAGAGGTGAAAGCCACCCCAATCTGTACCTTCTCCTTCAGAACCAACGTGATTTTGGTGTCATTAAAAGGAACGCTATAGGGTGGTGAATTATACTATCTGGTAATAAAAAAAGGGCTACCCACTTAGTATTAACAAAAATGTTTAAGCTAGAGCTGCTACAATAAGCCATGCTGCACTACAGACCTAATGAGTCTCAGCAAAAGTCAGTGAATAGTAAAAGCTGGGGGACAACTCAGAGAATTCAATTCCTTATCGTAAACCTAGGGGCACAGGTATGCAGCACTAGAGCCCTGGGAACAGAGGGGACTCCTCTGCAAGAGGGCTGAAGGTAAGGGTGGGCTGCTGCGGCAACAGACTTGAGGGCTGAGCAATGCCTTTGCAAGGGGACTGAACTGAGCCATATTCTCCGAAGATGTCACTCACCCAGGCGGGCAGTCCAAGCACTCACGGGGGCTTCTCAACCCGCTCACGTTGCTGTAAGTTCCTGCAGGACATGGGACAGGTGAGGGAGAGCCGGGTGGGCAGTATGCCCCAGCAGGACACACGTCTCCTGTCACACCATCTGTGGGAAACTGAAATTGGAAAAACCATCAATTCAGAAAAAGGAGTAAAAGGGATTAAAAGAGTTAAGGCATCACACTGGTTTGGGCCCAAGGCAACAGAGAAAACAAAACCAGAGACATACTCTGCTGCACAGAGAAGAGGCGATACCTGCTTAAGGGAAAGGTAGCAAACACAAAAAGAATAAATATGGATGAACTTGATACACCAGCAATCCCGCTGTGATCGACACCCACTGACCTTTCCACACGCAGTGTTTCAGCTGGCTATGTTTTTAGTTAAGAGGGTGTCAGTGTTGAGAGGGAAAAATATAAAAGTGTTGCACTCCCTTTGAGGGGAGCAGGAGTGGTCCTCATGAGAAACGTGAACGTGAGCAGCACAAAATAGTGACTTTTGGAGTCAGTGGGTTAATGAAAAGCACTGTGGTGGAAAAAAAAATAAAATGCAATGGAGCACGATTAGATAAGAAAGAAGAAAACTTGCCACATGACTTACAGGAGTCAGAGCCCTGCCCTGGCAGTAGAACCCAGCCTTGCAGGGACCGCTTGGCTCAGTCTGTCCCGGAGCAGCGCAGTAGAAACCACGGCCACACGGCCGGCACTCCGAGGGTCTGGACAGCCCCTTCTTGTCACTGTACGTACCCTCGGGGCAGGGTTCAGGTGTAGAGCTGCCTTCAACACAATAAAAGCCCTGCAAAACAAAGCCAGCTTAATACAGCGTTTAATTCTATTAAAAAGATACCCAGCTTCTTCCATTAGATAACTAAGAGAGAACAACTCACTGCTGGGCACGTTTTGGGCTCTGTCATGGCAGGAGAGTCACAGAAGCACCCAGGTGGACACGGTCTGCAAGCATCTTCACCTCCTACACTGGAATTATCCCAGAAGAAGCCTGGTGTACAGGGGAAGGAGAAAGGGAATCCAGTCCCCAGAGGGCAGGTATAGCCAGGTGGGCAATTCCCCGTCTGGAAAGCAAAACACAGAGTCAGGCATGGCTTCGTTGTCTTTTGCTGAGTAGGGAAGAGGAATCAGAAAGACCCAAGCTTCATCTAGAATTTCAATAACACGGCATTATTTTTACTGCAAGAAAATGGGGCAGAAAAGAAGGGAAGGAAAGGAATTCAGAGTCTTATCAGTAGATTTCTGACCATGTAGGATAATTATTTCAAGTGAGATTTTTTTTAAGGTAAAAAAAAAATCCTGAGACAGGCCCTACACATTGCCTATACAGTTGTGAGGAAGATGCTCTGCCTCCGCACTGGGAAAAGAGCTGTAACCAGGATAAGAGTTATCACCTCACCCTTAAATAAAAGCATGGATTCATCCATGTGGAATAGAATACAACTGCATTTTTCAGTCCTAATAGAGGCTTCTTTTTCTTAACAGCTGTTAGTATTGGAAGAGTTCACTCTTTCCAGAGACAAGACATTCACAATGAAAGATCCCAAAACTCATTAGATCCAGAGCAGCACCAATTCCTGACCTTTGAACCCTTCTTCATAGCCTGTATTGACAGGTAGAAGGCAAAGTAAAGACAGAAAACGTGCATTAAGCTTGTTCCATTAACAGATGCAGCCTTTGGAAAAAAAAGAGTTGGGAGAACCTGGGCTATACTTACAGGGTGGGGAATTCCTCGGGGCTCGATCCCATCTCTGTAGCAGTATTTCCCTGCAGGGCACGCCAAGCATTCGTCAGCGCGGCTTAGACCTCTCCGCTCACCATAGGTCCCATTGGGGCAAGGCTTAGCATGCAAGCCCTTGAAATTAAATAGAAAAATGGGTTTTTAACATACTAACATGACTGCTGCAAGCATATAGCGAAACATACAGCAGTGAAAATAAGGGATGCAAACAGTAACTGGGAAAAAAACACTGAAAGGCAACACTAGGAATCCGGTGTGAACGCTGGAAAGATGGTATAATAGAATGGGGATCAAATGCTCTGTATTCTATATAGCACCTCAGAAAACATGATCCCATGAACAGTTTTACAAACACTACTAAGGTCTGAGAACACTGAGAAAGTACAGAAATCACTGGAAAAAATTATTTGGAAAGGCTCCCATAGCAAGACTAATCCCAGTGCAGACTGTAACTGTACAGCCAACTCGACGAGAGAGCAGTGATTGCCAAGGACCAAAGCAGATTCACTTACAGTTTCTCCCCGGGGACAGTAGTATCCTCTCGGGCAGGCATTTGCACTGGCATCTGGAACAACTGCCTGTCCTTCTGGGCACAGCAGCCCCGCTGGGCAAACCATGGCAAGGAGCATCACGTCCCGGCTGGTGTGCTCACCAGCACAGTAATGTCCAGCCAGACACGGCAAACAGGAGGCTGAGCCTTGGTCCTACAACATGAAAAGCACATGGTTCCGCTCCTAGAGTGCAAAAGAATCCCTGCACATCTGGCAAGCTGTGTTGAGCCACAAAACAACAGAAATGAATGCAACCAACAGAGGACCCTGTCAGTAAAGAAACCATCCTTACTTCCAGGGTCAGCACAGGTGGTCAATATTAAAATGTTAACTATTTAAAGCACTGTACACAGTCACCCCAAATACTCAGACTCATCATGCAAGGAGATGGGTTGGTTCCAGTGCCTCCTTTGAGGAACTCAAAGCCTCAAGCTCCCCCTGCCAAAATTCAGTCCTTATGCGAAGCAGATGCCAGGATAAAACTATTGCTACTTACTGAGAAGTTGCCAGCACCACATGTTCGAGGAATAACAGTGCCAAGCTCAGGGCAGTGATACCCTCCAGGACAAGGGATGCAGTCTGCAGCCACTTTTGCACCACTTTCTGTGCGATAGGTTCCTCTGCAGAAGAAAATACAACAGGAAGGATAGTCACAAACAGCAGCAAAAAGGACAGTGCAGCTCTGGTCTGCATTCTTAGTCTTTTGTATAAAGGAAATCTACCATTTCTGGAGCCAAGAAAGTGCCTGATTCAGAAAAATCTTGCCTGGACCACCTGGTAACATGTAAGGTGAAAAGAACTTGCTAACATTTCTGGTGCAGAAAGACATTACTTAAAGTCAGAAGTGTTCTGAAATGCCACGTAGAAATATTTTCTTTTGTAGCTGCACAACTCCTGCAGCCGGTGTTGGTGTACTTACCCAGGGCACAGAACCGGCTTGGAGGTCCCACTGGTGCAGAAAGCTCCAGCAGGGCAGGCAGAGCAATCCTCCACTCTGCCGTTTCCCAGCCTGGTACTGTAAGTTCCTGCAGGGCAGGGGTACTGCGTGCCCCTCCTTGTACCTTTCCAAAAAAAAGAGGAGAGAACCATCCTAATTCTTAATTCAGCCTTGAAGACAGAAGGCAATAAGGCCCCATGCTCTTCATTGCTATTAAGTATTTACATGAGTTACATGTACATACATATTTATATAAATAAAAATCACTGCTCACAGCTCCAAGAGCAACAACAACAAAAAAAATCACCGTTTAGCAAATATTGCAGAATTTCAAATTTAGAATTGTGCTTGCACCAGTCACTTGATTGTGCATTTTAATTCTTTTCAAATTAAAGGAAAGAAAATAACGACACCAACATGCTCAGATCAAGCAGGAGAGATTTAAAGTCTTGGCTATACAGAAAGGACAGTTTGCTATCCAACTCCACACTGAAATACTTTGGTGCAAAAAAGATGCTGATAAAGTCAGCGTGTGACTTTATCAGGGTCCACAACATTTCTGAAGACAGAAATAAACTAGATTTCCCCCATTCCTGAGAAAAGCTGCCTACCTTGAGGGCAGTAGTGCCCTGAGCTGCACATCCCAGTAGGGATATGGGCTCCTCCTAGACAAAACCAGCCTGCAGGGCAGGGAAAGCACTCCTCTCCGGAGGTGAGGCTTGTCCTATTGCTCCACGTGCCTGGGGCACACTTGTGCTGCAGCGGATGCTTTGTGCCCGGTGGGCAGTAGTGACCAACTGGGCACAGAGTGGGAGGCTTCTGCTTCCCCCCCGTTCCTGCAGACACAAAACCAAGTTTAAGAGAAGCAATGTAGCCTAACAGGCAGCATACTGGCTTCACCCAGTCCAGTTCCCTCATTGTGTTTTCAGCTCTGCTGGATGACCCCAAGCCTTCTCCTTTTGTGCTTTTCCTCTATTTAAAAAGGGATAACAACAATTATTTCCTCTGCTCATCAGAGGCTTTATCACACAAGTGGTTACTGAAGCAATTATTCTTCAAGTGTCCTGCATGGTGTGCCCCTGTCCAAAGCTGGCGTAGACATTAAAGAAGCCACCAATAAGCTAAAAACTTTGAAGGCTGTAAAAACTGTCTGCTTCCAGGTCATGAAGCTAACACAGTAACCATGGGTGGCATAAAAATTTCAGAGTAGAATTAAAATCGACTTGTCCAGCAGGCACAGCAGCCTCTGCAGTAGCACCGAAGGGCAACTTCATCCCATTTACCATTATAGTGACACCTCGCTGACCTGCTCTAGTACTTACTGGTGGGCTCCAAGCTACTGGTACCAAAGAACACAGTTCACTTTGTCATAAAGTCACCTACCCCTCACACAGACAAATCCAGCGGGGCACGTTTCACATTGGGACTTATCAAAGAGGTTGAAGTCATTGCCAATGGTTCCTGGAGGACAGGCGTTGCTGGGAAAATGAGGGCTGGATGACCCCGCTGGGCACACATACCTAAGAAAACACAGCAGGCTAGCTGGGACAAATGTTTTGAGGCAAGAGGGAGACAAGCTCTGTGCTCTAGTAGAATATTAGGATGAATACTGCAGCTAGGAAAAAGCTGAAGCACTTGACGCTGTGGCTGACAGCAACGTGACCGACAACCGATAATGCAGAAATACTGAAAATATAACACTGTAAACGGACTGGTTGTGTCATCTGTTTTTCACCAAAAGAGAAGTGGGTTATTCAGCCAGGTCGTGCTGTTTGTAACCATGGGATGTGTGGCCTGGCTTCGTTCTTGTCTGTTTTTACCATGTATTCTGCAGCGATTGCAGGCAGCAGTGCCTTCCTCCAGAACAGTCTATGCCACATAAGATCTCAACACAGCAGAAGATGGCACCTGCACCTCCCTATGCATAACGCAAAAACAACGGCAGTAAAACATATGCACAGACATAAATAGAAGCACAGAAAACAAGCAAGGCTCACCCTGGTAAGCACTCTGCATCAGGCTGGGCTAAGCCAGCCTGAGTACAAGCTCTCCCTGCTGGGCAGGCTCGGCAGTCAGCAGCTTCATCCTGTCCTTGGAGAGGATTGTAGGTACCTGGCTGGCATGGGACTGGATAACTTGCTCCAGCAGGACAGAAAAACCCAGCAGGGCACTTCAAACACAATCCAGTTCCTAAAGAGAGAAAAGACATTTAAGGTCCCAAAGGGTGCATGGCTTGCAGACAAAACAGGGGGTCCTACAGAATATGATTCCTTTGCTTTCACCTACAGCAAGAAAGTGTGATGGAGGTTCATTCATACCAACAATAACGCTGCCACAAAGCCAGAAGGTGGTGGTGTTGGATTAGCTGAATGTTACTGCAGTTGAGTGGCTCAGGGAAGATGTAAAACCACCTGGACTGTGTTCTGAGCAGTAACACAAGGAATGTGTTACATTAAAAACAAAAACATCAGCCTTAAAACACACTCTGATGCGGGTATGTTTGACAATCACGATGCTTAACCCTCAGTGGTAAGAGACCCCAGGGTTTCCAGGAAAGCTGAGATGTTTCCATGTTTGCTTTCTGATTACAGAGAGAGAAGAGTGGGTTTTGCAGACTGGAGGTATACTCAATACAAGCACATGGATACCTGCTTGAATGACAACCAGTTTGAGCTGGTTGACAACATCATCTCTAAAATCCCGTGTGTTAAACAAAAGATGTTTGTGTTGTAACTTAAAGGAACACTAGTAAGATCAATGCACGATAAAACAACGATCCCTTACTGGTGTTACCATGTTCAGAAAGTGCATCTCATTTCAAAATGTCCCCAAACGTTTAACTTAGGGGAAAGGGAACACAAATTTAGCACAGGGGTAGTTGCTATCCTCCTGCCTTTCAACAGCACAAAGCAAACAGAGCAGTTCAGGGGAAAGGGAAAACCCTGGCTGATGATGGTGGCTCCCTGAAGTGCTTCCAGGTTGAACCCCTGCTGCCTTCCAAATGCTTGTCAAGGCAAGGCTCCAGCATATACTAGTGTGTGCGTGCCTCTGCAGGCTGGAATAGAGCCTTACAGCACCCCAGAATCATCAGGATGTGTTAAAATCTAGTCTTCCCCCCTACAGATTGAGAGCATAGGTCCAGCATGGGATTCCTCAGGGTGCAAAGGGAGTTTAAGGGTCATCCTTCCCACTGCCTTCCGCCCACTTGCTCATTCCCACCCCCTCAGAAAAAATCTCATTATTTCCACCTTACATTTACTCCACACAGCACAGATGAACACAAGCTTCAAAAACCTCAGTACAGCAAGATTTGAATTTCTCGAGACTATAAAATTCCACAGCTCTGAGCACAGCAACTGAATCAACACGCCTGAGGGGGACCGCAACCTCATGGAGCTGTGAGACCCTTCAAAAATCGCCTCAAGCTGACAAAAGCTTCATGATGTGGATCTGTACCCCTAGAAAGCCAGCGGCACTGCCATCTTATATAACCAGAATCTGCCACTTAGCTATAGGGGTATAACATTTCCATTTCTTGCCTGACTTTCTGGAGATGCTGCTTCCCTTTGGAGCTCAGAACAGATGTAACACCGTGGCTGCCTGGACACTTTACAGGAGATCAATCAGGGCAGGGATTTACAGCATATTACCCATTCTGCAGGAGCAGGCTAGACCACGTACTTGCTGTGCAATAACTGTGATGAAGAAAAATTTGGTTTCACGGAGGGGTAAGTATGTTACACTTACCACGCTGTAGTGCAGGTGGTGGACACAGGCTAAGACCGTACAAGCCATCATCTACCTCACGGTAGTATACTTGAAATATTCTACGGGCTGTCAGAGTCTATTCATGTGTCTCCTGCCTATTCTGCAGCAGGCATTGTCCTATCTTGGCCAAGTGTTCCTTAGGAGAGTTGACAACATCATTATATAAAGTAATACAGGCACAGCATAACAGCTTACATTATTAAACTGAAAGAGTTTTTAAATTCTAATTTACTTTGCAGCTTCTACAGTGTTTGTTCAGGTGCCACTGGCCCTGTCTCTTGAATTTTGCTGTCTTGATGAGATGTGAGGTTTGTTCCTTGCTGCACCATGTAAATGCATTTCTGGTTTTAATTTCAGAAGTGGGCGGAAAGCAGCAATTTCCTAGACTTAGCTGGTGAGTAAAAAAAAAAAATAAATTCAACAGTCAAGATGCTTTAGAAGCTGAGTCATTTGCTAGAAAAGAAATGATCAAATAGAAAAATATATGGCTTGATTTGAAGGAGATAATTATTTTCTTAGCACGTGTACCTCTCTGAGGGGGAAGAGCCCAGCAGATGTAAAGGGAGACGAAGCAACTGAACTCTGGGTCTCTGCTCCTAGCAGTGCACCTGGTGATTTGTGACCCCGGACAAAACATTCTGGACTAGTGGAGGGTGTCCCTGCCCATGGCAGGGGGGTTGGAA
The DNA here is from genome assembly GCA_013400615.1 of Syrrhaptes paradoxus. Taxonomy (NCBI): domain Eukaryota; kingdom Metazoa; phylum Chordata; class Aves; order Pterocliformes; family Pteroclidae; genus Syrrhaptes; species Syrrhaptes paradoxus. The sequence goes on along the minus strand of VZTO01019856.1, from coordinate 30,709 downwards.
CTTGATGATCTTTAAGGTCCCTTCCAACCCAAACCATTCTGTGATTCTATGACTCGTGGGATATTCCGTGGGTGTTCCTTTCATCCAGAGCTGGAGGATTGCCTGAGCCAGAGCCTACTAAATAAGTACTGTAGCTGCCAGCCTCTTCATAAGAATGTACTTAACAGAGTGATTTACAGGGAGAATTATTACCCCCAGTGTCCAAACTGAAGATATTTATGACACGGACCTGGCAAGCACGAGGAGCTGCTGCTGGGTGTGTGAATTCCCTCTTTGGGCTTGAAGCTCCCTGCTGGGCATGGAGGGGCCGCAGAGCCATCGGAACAGAAGTGACCTATAGAAAAGAAACAATTTCTGGTTCAGAAACAACATTCTGGATAACTCAGACTCCAGATTAGAGAGGTGATGGATCTCTTGCATGCTGACGTGTGTGTGCTGGGGGGGACACAAGGCACAAGCCTTCATGTCCATCTGTCCTTCCAATCCCAACCCTTTTACTCATTAATTCAATACATGTCAGCAGATAAACTGTCCTGCACTGGGGGCAATGGCGATCTGGAGGCAGCAAGGGCGCCTGCTCAGTGTTTAAAGCACTTGAACTTTCAAAGGGTCACTGCATAAAATAGACAAAGGATTTTCCTGTGTTTACAGTGAGAAAAGACAAAGCTCAAGAAGCACAGGGGAGAAGTTCAGGAGCAAAGCTTTCTACCAAAGCTAACAAAAAACCAAAAAAAAAAAAAAAAAAAAAAAAAAAAAAGAAAGAAAGCTTTGAAACTCAGTAATATTTTCAAACTTCAAATACTCAAGTTTACAAATAATTTTAAGTATTTATGGCAAGTTGTAAAGGAGGTTATAAAATTTTACTTTTTTTCTGGGTTTGCTTGATTTTTGAAAGAGGATCTTCCTTGCGAATTTCAATAGCATTTCAGCCAGCTCTTGTTTGTTGAAGGCAACTGTTTAAATGATTGACTGTTCTTTTATCCAAGAACATGTTCATTACAGGAATACAAACAAAGCTGCTGTGAAGACTATAAATTGCTTGGTTCTGCAATATAAGCAGAGACGCACGGACATAATCAACGGAAGAAAAGAGCAGGTCACTTACCTTATTTAGAAGCAGCACATTACAGATAGCCCAAATCTTTCACGGTTTGGAAAATTTGACAAGATTTGAAAAATAAATTCTCATTCATTTCCTGTCTAAAAATGTTTCTTCCTTTTGTAAAACTGAGCTGGCAAAGAAAATTCAGACATTAAATACCTCATGACACTTTTTTTATTAGTTAGCATCATTAGAGTTAATTGTTCTCTCTTTCTACTCTGATACTTTTGCTCTCTCCAAGATCGTGAGGATTACAGATCAGCCGAAATGCTCCTGCTCTAAGGCCCACGTTCAATACACCATCCCTCACTTAAAATCCTTCTGCCAGTTGTACATTTAGCGATGAAATGCCCACATCCAGCTAGAATCAATTAGTCGTTCCAAGTACGATTTTGTAGAACTTGATTATGAAATGCTTTACTAAAATCCAGATCGATATTTGAAGAGTGAAAACAAAGAAAAAGGAAAAAAAATTAAGAAAAAAAGAAAAAAGGGTTTAACTGTGGCATGAGAGTGCCACTGCTATACTGAAATATATTGCTATGTATCAGCACAGCAATGACACTTCATTCACACGCACGCAAAACTAAGTACACAGATTATATATCATTAAAGTCAGTCAAACCGTGGAAAAGTACACTGGGAATCCTCAGGGCTCTCCTGCTGGTGATGGCATTCAAACTGCTTACCGTCCATGGGCTTTGCAATTGGGCTGTGTGACTTACTCAGGTTTAAGAGCAGAAGAGGGACTAGATTTAACACCCAAACATTGAATTTCAGCATGGGATGCTCTGCATTTATTTAACCTTTTGATCAACCCACTCAGAGATTTTCCCTTGCTCTCTCCAGGTTTTGTGGCCGATACGCCGGAGGTGAAACCTGAGTGCAGCCTTTGGCTGATCCTGCACTATAGCAACAATCATACGCTATCAAATCTGTCACTCTCCACGTTCTGATGTGCCCATANGGGAATCCTCAGGGCTCTCCTGCTTGTGATGGCATTCAAACTCCTTACCGTCCATGGGCTTTGCTATTGGGCTGGGTGACTTACTCAGGTTTAAGAACAGAAGAGGGACTAAATTTAACACCCAAACATTGAATTTCAGCATGGGATGCTCTGCATTTATTTAACCTTTTGATCAACCCACTCAGAGATTTTCCCTTGCTCTCTCCAGGTTTTGTGGCCGATACGCCGGAGGTGAAACCTGAGTGCAGCCTTTGGCTGATCCTGCACTATAGCAACAATCATACGCTATCAAATCTGTCACTCTAAAATCCATCTTCTAACGTGCCCATGTCTGTTCAAATGTTTGGCAAGTACAATTCACAAACATTTCCCTAAGTCCAAAGAAGCCAGTGTTTCCTGGTTTCTTTATGGAGCCATGAGTAGTTCCCTCTACGGAGCAGAGCAAACAGCAAGAGCGATGTGATACACACCCCAGACCCACCGTCACTTCCCAGGCATGACTAACTCTGAGAGGCGAGCTATCTGCTATTTGTACCTAAGCCCAGGCACTGGAAACAAGACGACTCCTCTGCTCTGTTCTCCCACCTGTGTGTTATAACTGCATCTGAAGTACTGAGATTTCGGTCCAGCGTGATCTCTTCAGCTCGTTTGTTTCTCCTTCTACTGGACAATGCGTAAGGCACCCAGAGTACAGGAACTCTCCATTATTTAATAAGAGGGATTCTAATTACAGACGTAAGAGTCAAGTTACTGGGTTCAGTGACTCTGCAGGAGGGACCTGGCGCGGTTCATCTTCACCCACAGAACAGGGCTTACAGGAGAGACGACTGCAGATCTCAGACTGCACCCTTGTAGTAACATCACACATTCCTTTACAAATTCACAGCAACACCATGCTCTCCCTTTGAAGCCTTTTTGCTAGGGTTCAGGTGGGCTAGGAAACGCAAATTAAAGTCTGACGGTATGTGCAGGGCATTACCAGCGATATTGCTGCTACAAGCAGCACTCAACGGTTCCTATTACCAAGTCCTGCGTTGAGGAATGGAACAGAATTTACGTGGAGGGATACCAAAGCACCCCACTTTATCACAGGAAACAAGCACAACAGAGAGGTAACCTACCAAATCCTCACCAGGCTTATACTCGTTCTCTGGGATGTGTAAGGGACACGCCAGGATTTTAATGCTGCAGAACCCCTCTCTCTTTATAGGCAGACTGTGCCAGGCAGCCACTCAGTATTAGAATGGCTTAACCTGCTATCAGCCTGAGCAAATGCAAAGCTTTGGGTTTTTTTTATTCACAGATAGATTCTGATACACTCACAGAACAGTCTCCTTAAGTTCTACGCTTTGATGACTACAGAAGATACTCAAGAGATATACTTACCTGCTGGGCAGGGCTGGCATAGCCGAGAGTCTTCAGCTGAGCAGGAACCAGGAGTACAGGCTACACAACGAGCGCGGCTGGGGTCCGGCTGCTGACCGGCCAAGCAAGGCTGGGGGAAGAAACACAAATTCATACCAGGTGGTGCAAAGACCATTGCTGCCCAGCGCTGTGTCCCAAGGAGGCCTGAGTCACTCTGTACCTGTCTGCTCCGTCCGTCTGGGCAGACGTATCCCTCCGGACATTCCCGACACTCCAGCTCTCCCTCTGGTGAATACTGACCAGGACGGCAGCTCCTCTGCACTCCGCTTTGTGGATCGCAGGAATAGCCATCTGGGCACGCACGGCACCCAGCTCCACTCTCTAGGCTGAGATAGCCACTAGGACAAACCTGCAGCGAGGTCATGGAGAGCATCAGATCCACAGAAACACGTTCCTTCCATGAATAACGTAAAAATACACGGGCACAGAGCCAAGAAGTACTACTTCACCTGCTTGCTGCCTTCCCCTGCCCTTCATCTCACCTGGCAGGCTGTGATGGTTGCTTGAGCAGTAAGTTCGTTGGCTGTTCCCAGCGGGCATTTCCTTGGAGCTGCTTGACCCCCAGGGCAACTGAATCAAAAATAATGAAGTTATAAAATTAAATTCTTCCACTTCTTTGGAATTCTATCACCTAGCAGGATTATAAGTGCTGGGAGGGAAGGAGGGAGACTTACTAGAAACCTGTTGGACATTCCAAGCAGTTGCCAGCTGCATAGTAATGTCCCTGCCTGCAGTCTATGAGACAGTGGGTCTGGCAATCGGTGCTGCAGTCTGGTGAGAGGGAAGAGGTCCCTAAAACAGAGCAAAATAAACACACTTAAGGCACAATAACAAATGTTCAAGACTCCAAGCTAAATCTCCCTTTTTGCATTTCTTTCATTTTGCAAGTCTATCAGATCTAGATTCCAGGACACCACTATCCTAATTAATTCATTTGTTTTGACCAGTAAGCTTCCCTGTGGCATCTGCACGGATTTCACACGAAGATCCTCACGAACTGCTTCTTTCTGCGCCAAAGCAATAAAAAGCGAGTGTGCAGGGTGGGGAGGAGAGTTCCAGATTTTTTTCTTTCTATCTGTTCCATGCTCAAATTAGCACCTTGGTATTATATTATTGTCACCCAAAACCACTAGCACATTCTTTTTTTTTTTTTTTTTTAAATTAAAACCTCTTGGTGGATGCATTCCCCCCCACCTTCTCTATCTGTCTTCTCCCCTGGAGAAATTCCTTAAAAAAACATTGTGCTTTTGAAAGAACAGCAGCCACACTCATCTGTTTAGAACCAGAATGACTAAGCAACAACCACCTCTAATGCCTTATAGCTTTCAAATGTAACAATGTCAGCACCAATTAAAAAAACAAAACAAAAAAAACCAAAAAAAAACCCCAAAAACCTAACCCAGGAGTCTGCCTGTGTGAGAAAGTAACCCACTCACCTCTCAGGAAGATCCTAAAGCTGCAGAACAAAATTAGCCAACTCAAAGCATTAGCCATGGGGGTTAGCAAGGTTCTTTAAAAAAAAATAAAAAAAAAAAAGCTCAGAGTTTATGTTTAAAACATTTCCCCAGCATCTGGTGTTGCTTTTGTTGAAGCCTGGTGTAACCAAATCCCCCGCAGGTAATCACTCTGCAATACAGCCTGAAGTGAAATGGACACCGAGCTGCAGAAAGAAAAGACGACCAAAGAGTTAGTCCCATGGAAACTCCCCTGGAGCACTGCTGATGCTAAAAAGTGAGAAAACCCATTTAAACATGGTATAATGTACTCCTCCCAAGCATCTGCTAAGCAGGGAGATTGAAAGTGTACTTGTCATCCTGCAGACCTGTCTGGCTGCCCAGCAAGATGACCTAATGACAAGGACCCTGTAGAGCCACAAATTTCTTCTTTTTCTTCAACATCTACGTGAAATATTCCTTGTTTGTGGACTGTTTATTCTGCGATTTTAGGTTCTCCCTGGAATTTGAAAACCAAGACAGACTCTTCCCAAAACAGGATTCTCCCTTGTCGTGTCCACTATCGACTAGCTCATTTTTCCAAGATAACTCTTTGATGATACGTAAGGCTTAATTTCATCAAAGCTACGGCAGTGCTTGTAAGCAAACAGAAACCATGACATGTCTTCTTGCTTCTGCAGACCTTTCAGAAGGCAGCTGAGGACAACTGCAGCGGTCAGGGAAAGCACGGCTCCTGTTGGGAAGGGTGGTCCCGCCACGCACACAAGGAAATTTCCCTCCACGGCTGCCTAACTTCACTTTCTGAAAAATGATCTTCACAGTTCGGACTAGGACACAAAGTGCACGTTATCCCTGAACTGCTCAAGTCGAGCATCTCTAGCCAGCAGAAGCTCGACCCACCGTGGCTGAATGTCAACGCAGAGACCTCGTGCCTGTCTCCCTAACTAGCAAAGCACCATCTGTTGCACTTTATAAAGTCTTTAATTAAACTCCTCCAGTAGAACTCATACGTGTCTGTTTCTTCCTATTCTACAAACAATTCCTGGAAATCTCTGCAATTATCTTATATTACAGACAAGAAAAACCGTTAAAACCTAATCAACACAGTGGAAAGGCAGGCACCAGGCCAAGTGCTTCTCATTTTCTTCCCATTTTCAGCCTGCCTGCCCCTCGTACTTCAAAAAGTTCAGAAAATATAGAAGATGCAACAGAACACAGAGAAGATAAGAAAAAGGGTTAGATTTCCTTGGCCTCATTTTCAGGTCCCTAGCTGTAGAATTCATGCAGGGATAACTCACAGGTCAAATTCACACCTGTAGCACATGTAAGGCAAAGGAGGATCTGCTATTTGAGTGCAGCCTCATTTGAGGGACAAAATACTGACCTCGTGCTCAAAGATGGTCCTTCCTCTGATCAGCTGAACCAGAGCTCTGAGAAGGTCGGTGACTTGCTGTATGTCATGCACCCCACTAGTACAGCATGAAGCCATTAGGGCTATCCCAATTTAAACTCTAAACCCCTCAAAACCTGCTGCTGTCCACTGGATCTGCACCAATTCTGAATATGCCCATTTCCACTGTCTCTGTCCCAGTGACTCCTGGTGTTATCAAAAAAGAATCTGGCCTGATGCACTTCAAGCACACTGCTGCAGAAATGAACTGCTGCAAGAACAACAGAATAACCTGGGACGCACTCCGGGACACCGCGATTCACTTTCATGCAGCAGCAGCATCACTCATCTGAAGCATCACAAAACCCTGTATGGTAAGCCATAGCTATCTATTCCTAGCTATAAAGAAAACAGAGCTTCGCTGTTATTTCATCCTTTTCTGTCAAGAAACAAACAGATGCAGATTGAATTATAAATCTAGGCTGTTGGACGCAACGCACAGAAAAGCAAAGACGACTCCAGCACCGAAAATAAATGGGCACGTCCTTTTCTTGGTTGCAAGTGCTGGAGGCCTCCCAACTATCAGCATATGCATTCCTCTGGGATACAAAATAGCTCAGCTTCCAGAACTGACACACTCATCTTCCCTCCACCAATGACTTGACTATTGCTTCAGCAAACCTGCCTGTATTCGAAAAAGCTCCTATTTTTCTTGAACTGTTTGGTCAGTCCTAAAGAAACCAGTCATCCCTGTAATATTAGAAGTCCTTCACAAAACAGGAAGGCACTATTTTTCTTGATGAACACCAAAAAACGTGTTCTGCTCGGCGTACTGCCAAGAGTAAGGAACTCCCAGGTGTGCAAGCAGTGGCACTACCCACCCTGGAGCAGGAAGATTCCCCTCCTGTGGTGAATGCACCAGGAGGGATGGGAACAACCTGCAACCTTGCACAAAGTTACGATCAGTCACCCTGAAATTTGTTACCATTTCCACGTAGGCAATTTTCCTCAGCCATCAAACCTGACAAAATGTCCATTTCCTAAATGAAAAATATGCAAATACCCCAAACGGCACATCTCATTGCACCTACAGCAAGTCTTCGAGGGGGAAGAGGGGGAAGGAGGCACAGAAAGCTCAACACTGGGGGAGAGGCAGGAGTTAGAAATCACATGAGGAATAGTTTTGTTACTTATTCGTATGGATATAAATTTTAACAAGTCCTGACAGCTTATAGAGATTCCTCTTCAATACGAAAGGAGATCTGTGACTTTGAATCAAAACCCCTTAGTTCTCATACAGAAAAAGCAAGCACGTTTCAACTTAAAGCCCCCATTTCGCCCCATAAGACAGCAAGAACAACAGTGACGGCTAAGGGTGGAGTCTCCTCCCATCCACTTCCTTCTCTTTTTTCATTATTATGCAGATAGAGCTGCTCAGAAGCCTATAGATGAGTACATTAAAATTCCACTTTTAGAGCTGCAAAGTCAAGGCTACATCTTTCTTGCATGCACGCATAGATATATAT
>VZTO01019856.1:7311-21590 GCA_013400615.1 Syrrhaptes paradoxus | reverse complement strand
AGGGAAGCATTTTTCAGTATGCAGAATAATAAACAGGGCTGGCTACAGCTCCAGTGTATGCCAGGGCAATCTCAGGCTGGAATGAGACCAGCAACACTGAAAACATTTTGGAAAAGCAACACAGGCATTCTACAGCTTCACTGGAAAGCATCTCAGTTCCTCTGTTCAGACTGTGTGGTCCACGGTGGTTGACTTCACTTCTCCCTACCACATTCCAAGAACCCCAGTCCTTTGCTGTCTGTCCCCCAGCTAAAGAAAGGCAGCCCAGGCATTCCCTGCTAATAAGCAGCATGGCTTTGAGACAGGCAATGGTGCCCAAAGGCTGGCACAGGATCAGAGATTAAAGCAAAATGTGCAGTTAGAAGATGGGACAAGTGAAGATGAGGAAAGGGCTGAACTGCCTGAAACAGCACAGGGGTGAAGCTCACAGCCAGGGATTAATTCCATCTCCAGTGTTATGTGTTNTGCACACCTCATAAAAAAACTGTGCAAGTGTCCTCTAACAATACCCATAAACCACATGCATAAATCACCCTGGGTTTCCAGGCTGCTGTAGTGCTCCCCATGACCTGTTAACACCTCAGAGACAAATAGCTAAATATCACAGAACACCAATTGCCAATATAAAACCTACACGTCTACTGAGAGATGCCGCAGAGGCTATTTTCCTGCTGTGCAGTCTTAGAAGAAGTTGAGCACTGGCAACAAAAAAAAAGGGGGTTTAACATGGGACAATGCAGTTGAGTAGCACGTTAAATATATACAAGCACCGTCACACACATGACACTGAGCCAGCCTTCCCAGGCAACTGAAGGTCCGGAGAAATCAACAGCAAACCAGTCCTGGATTTCTGTAGGACTAACATTTCATGCAACACTGCATACAGCCAATATCAAACCCACTTATGTCAAACTCAACTTTGAGAAAGACTCGTAGAACTAATGACAAACCATAAAAAGCCACCACATCAGCAAAACCTGACAGCGTTCAAACACAGTACCAGAGGCAACAAAGACAGACAAAGGCACCCATCCAAAGAGGCTCAGCTGGGAAAAGTTGCGTTAACCACGGGTGCTCACAGCTTAAGCAAAAAAATGTTGATAAAAACATAGTCATTAATTCCTCTCCAGCAGGTAAGACGTGCTTGGTGTGCTCTGTACCTACACCCACTGAGCAGATAACGCTGTCTCCTGCCCCACCCCAAATCAAAGTTAAAACACTCTGCTAACGGTGGTACCCCAGGTCTGAGCATTTATCCCACCACCCTGCCTTTGACCAGGGTCAGCAGAAAATGCTTTAAGCAGGAGATGAGCCAAAGCAACTGGGCATGAACAGACAGACCCTTGCCTCGTCCTGCTCTCCCACAGCTTCCCATTTTCTCTGGTCAATGTATACTTATAAAACACCACCCAGGGCTGTCCCTGGACACCGTCACAGGACAGACTATGCTTCCAATGTTTCCCAAAGCCCACTCCATCACAGGATATGTTTCTGCTGATGCCTACTTAAATAGCTGCACCCCGAGAGAATTCAGACAGCATTTGCTAAAGGGATGACAAAATTATACTGCAATTAATGAAAATTATACTGTGGTGAGACACTGGTGAACACCTCTTATTTCTATGTATTGGCCTTAGTGAGAAGGGGACAGGAAGGCTCAGTCCCTTTTGGTCTCTGTTGCCCACAATCCTTTATTTTCAGTTGTGCCAAGCAGCGACGATAACCCTCCATGAGCCCCATTAACATCACACGGATTTCTTGCCAAAAAGGACATCTGAAATCACACCCTACAGCTACCGCTGCCTTCTCGAGTTTCCACGGCTGCAATGCTGCTGTAGAGTGTAGAGGGAGGTGGTTCACGAATGTGTTTGTGCATCACTGAGAAGCAAATAAATAGACAAAAAGCAGTCACTGCCGTTGACTTTGCACTCCTGTCTCTTGCTTCAGCAGAGCAATTGGATTGCAAACTCGGTGAATCAAAGCTGACTTTTCAGAACATGAACCCGGACAAATTGGGCCAGTGATTAGCTACCCAACCACGCTCACGCTGAAATCAGCCAGAGGAAGCAGGACAATTGTGCGGCAGGTTTGCCAAAGAGACCGAGGGAAGCATTTTTCAGTATGCAGAATAATAAACAGGGCTGGCTACAGCTCCAGTGTGTGCCAGGGCAATCTCAGGCTGGAATGAGACCAGCAACATGGAAAACATTTTGGAAAAGCAACACAGGCATTCTACAGCTTCACTCGAAAGCATCTCAATTCCTCTGTTTAGACTGTGAGGTCCAGGGTGGTTGACTTCACTTCTCCCCAACACATTCCAAGGACCCCAGTCCTTTGCTGTCTCTCNTCTCCAGTGTTATGTGTTGGGACAATAAAACCCTTCATGTCAGTGAAGTGGTGCCTACTTATCATAGGAGACCTCTCTCAGTTTATGCTTATAGTACAACAACTTCATTTATTGTTGCTGGTAATAAAACATGAGTAACCCCCACCCTGTAGCCTTTCCCAGTAAATGCACATTAAATTGAATAAAGCAACAGCTCCCAGCCTAGTGAACACAACAAAAGCCCCCTAAAGCCTGTTGCAATACTGTGGCTTGAAGTAAGGGAATGCTTTTGGCTTGGTTTTTATTTTTAAAAAATCATAGCCCCGAAAAAAATTCTATGGGGAGTTCATACAGAAAACTGTCACTGAAGAATAAGTGAAGCATGTCCAAAATTGTCCTTCAAAGTGTTCTTCAGACTGAATTACTCGCAGCAGAATGAACAAAATTAGACCTAGAAACACCTTCATTTTGCTTCCATCAGAGGAGACGTGAATAGGGCAGTCCCCACATGGACTCAACATATGGACAGAGTACAAGGGGCAAAGGAATAGCTGGGGTGTAAGCAAACAGATGTGTTGTATCACCATATGTCAGATCTGTCAATTCATAAGCTTCCAGGCACAGGTGAAAGAATAGTTCAGTTGTCTTGAAGGTATGTCACCTCATTATAGACTTTGGAATAGTATAGGTGGGTTAGTGTGCTGCATTTTAAAGGGACCTGAAAACAGCCCCCTGATAGTAGGTTCATTTGATGTACATACATTCCCCTTCTTCATACAAGAGGACTAGCAACTGGGTACAGGAGAACAAAATATAGGGAAAATGTGGTCACTTCATAGAGTATCCAAAAAACTGGAGGAACAGGGATGGAACAGAAACACTAGTAGCAGTTGAGCATGACAGCTGAGGGTGTTGTTTCTCTTCACTTCTCTCAGGATGAAAGGGTCTGCAATAGGATAGGCTGAAGGCCTATAAATGCTACTAAAAAAAATATAGTTTTAATAAACCACACAAGAAAAACAGGAATCCAGATAACACACAGGTTCCACTCAGGTATATACATAGTGGCATACAGTCCAGAGAGGATCACACCTTCAATGGCTCCTAACAGCACCAGATCTTCTGTTGAAAGACCCTATAATATATTTTATTGGAAAACGAGATTGCTCCTATAAGAGAAAATCAAATTTGCAGTTTTATTTCAAAGTGCCCCCCANTAAACCACACAAGAAAAACAGGAATCCAGATAACACACATGTTGCACTTGGGTATATGCATAGTAACATACAGTCCAGAGAGGATCACACCTTCAATGGCTCCTAACAGCACCATGTCTTCTTTTGACAGACCCTATCATGCATTTTATTGGAAAACAAGATTGCTCCTATAAGAGAAAAGCAGGACAAGCTGCTGACTCAAATTTGCAGCTTTATTTGAAAATGCCCCCCAGCACTCCCCTTATTGCTTTACCTTTATTCTTACTGCCATCATACTTCATCCTGCAGTTGGTAACAAAGCAAAGGCAACAGCACCATCATACATTTAAATACTGGAAAGTGTGGCACCTGTGCCTTGGAGAAAGTCTTCTTCCAAAGGACAGAAAAGGTTCAAGCCTGCCCAGTGCAATCCCTGTTGGGAAATACTGCCTTTAGCCTCCTTAAAGCTCATACGCACCACCACAGGAACACAAGTGCAGGGTCTTATCACTCTGGGGCTTGGACTCTTTTCCAACCCTGGATGGTTTTTTTATCCCAGGAAGTTTCATACAGCCTGCATTGTACAAGTACAGTTTCAATCAAAAAGGTGCCTTGCATCAACTAGATTTGTCCTGTAAGAGCAGGAAAAGGACAGTGTTGGCTGTACACTGATTTGTTCTCCACAATAATGGGTCCAAAATCACCATTTCTCATCCCAGAGCTTAAACACCTGGATAGCTCCTTCACTTGATTTTACTTTTACCTTCTGTAAGAGTGTCAGACAGATTTAACAATTACCAAAAAAGTACTTGAAAGACCTTAGGGTTGGTGCAGTGGAGCAGATTCCATTCTTTCAAGTGTTCAAATTCAGACCTCTTTTCCATTGCAATAGCTTTTGTTAGCTTTTGCCACTGGCTTTCTGAATATCAACCCCTATTTCCAGGGGGAACATAGAACAGTCTCCAGGGCTACATCCAGTCTGAAGAGATAAAACTTCTTCACTTGCCTTAGAGACAGCTCTGAAGTTCCTGTGCAATAGCCTATTCATTTGAACAAAGGCTATGCCGCATATAACAGCATTTCTTCTGTGCTGTCGAGTCGCTGTCATTCAGGATGCAGCACTAAAAAGTGCATTTAAGTTTTTCCTGAAAGATCCACTTGGCAGACTTAAAAAGGAAGAAATTGAAACAAGGAACACATCTCTAATTGGTGGCACTTGCAATGGAGAAACTGGGTGTGGAAAATTCTGCAAAATGAGACACGAGGAAAAAAAAATCTCAATTTCTAAACTCTGGTACTTCTCTTTGAACTTTAACAGAAGCCAAGATACAGCTCATATGGCAGGGAACAGTGTTTTAGCACATTCTCAGAGCTGTGACTTTTGTTTACAGACTCCCACATTACCCAGGGTATTCTCCACACCAAGGTCTTCTTGAATCAGGAGAGCAACTGGATCTTACACCTGGGATACAGAAGCACACTTGATGTAAACCAAGGGAGAATGTTTTTTGGGGTGGTATCATCACCCCAGGTACATACCTAACCCTTCAGGCATTTACAACATGCTATTTAGTTTGACAATTTTTCCAAACAGATTTAAGAGATTTGCCTTAAATTTTAGACAAAGTCAGTTTGATGTATTGTCAAGAATGCCCATCACATGCTAGATTCTCTTACTAAGACTTAAATAAGAAAGATGAATGAAATTTCACTGAGTGAAAAACCACTTAGTAAGGAGAAAAAAAAAAACATCCTTGTTTTGTCTAGATATTTACCCATTTTGTTTACATTTGAAAAATGAGTGTCATTTCCAGATGACAATCAAAGCATTTTGTATTTGGGTTTGGTGTGCTCAGTTTCCTTTAAATGCCACAGAGTTATTCAAACAGCATTTTCAGTGAAAAGATCATTTTCATTGTTCTTTCTCCATCCTCCTTTCAGCAAAAAAAAAAAAAACACCACACAATTCAAAGCCAGCTCTAAACTGAATTTGTATTCAGAACTTATTGCTTTAATTATTGTTTGTATATGAAATTTCCAAGAGCATCCCTCTTAGGGGACATCTGCAGCTTGCCAGCCGAGCAGCTGGCTGAGAGATAAGGCTCATGGGCTCTTCCTTCAGCTTACTCCATGGGAGTTCCCACCCAGGGCTCAAGCAACCAAAACCTGAAACCCAGGCCTGGGACTGGTCTTGCTGCCACCTAGGATACTGCTGACATGACTTATGTGCACAATAGGGAGTTTGGAACCTAGTTTCCCTTTGTGATCCATCTATAGAATCAGGACAGGAAAATCCAATACCAAGAAGCACATTCCTATGGGGTGATAATTCAATCTGGAAAATCTTCCCAGTTAAGTAGGCAAGCATGGAAAAGATAACTTGATGCCTTCAATCAGAAAAAAAAAGAGCACTTGCAATCTGAATTCTAGCTATACAATGACAATTCATACCTGCACCAAGTGCTCAGAAAGCCTTAAGAAACTAAGGCTTGACAGAGCAATTCATTCAGATTTGGTCAGGGCACTCATCTGGAAAGGAGGAATTGTCCATGAATAGAAATGTCACATAGATGTGGCTGGAGATGCCTGTCAGCAGCGACACTAAGAGCTGACAGTTCAATGGGCTGCATTGAGACTGGCCCCCGTCAGCTTATATCCAAGGACATCTCTCACTAAGGTGCCCAGGTCTAAGAACTGATTCTTTCCTTGCTCATAAATTAACTAGACAGTTTTACAGCCAGTATGATACAGTGGTTTTATGTGCCTTGTACTTATGTCACACAGTATCAGAGTATCTCTGATATTTATCATATTCCAGGTTAGGAAGACACTATTATATTCCTCCATACTGGAGACTGGCATAAGGTATTAAATGGACTTTCCCAAAAATCATGGCACCCACAATGTAACAAGAAAATTTTTGGAGTTCCAGGCTATGGTCAGAATCACCCCCTTCCTTGAAAGGTAATAATTTGTAGAAGTTGTCAGGCAGTAGGTACTTGAGAAGAAAAACACCAGAGTCATCAGGACAGCATAGGATACTAAACAGAAAAAAAAAGAGCTGATTTTTGGAGGTACTTGTAAGTTAGAAGTACTCTACTAAACAGATAGCTATGCCATTAGCTATGCCATAGATTCCTGTGAAATCTTCAGCAGATGTTAGAGGACTGACGCTTAAACAACTGGGAAGTGTCTCTGCTTCTCCTAGAGCCAGTTTGCATCAAAGCCTTATCACCAGATGGCTAGCCTGCCATTGTGATTCATGTTTTTCATCACTTGTTTTCATATTCTGACTTCCTTTTGACATTGCAATCATTGGAAGGTCAAGAATTGAGAACCTTCATGAAATTGAACTGCAGCTTAATTGATGGCTCAGAAAGTTCCACATTGAGACAAAAGCAGAAAAACACAGGTTTGAGAGCTGGGTCCATGAAATCTTAGCAGGGAAGATCCCTAAGAGAACAAATTGTATTTAAGGAGAACTGTAAAAGACTCATTTTCAAAGCAGGGGGTTTTATTTTCTTCTTCAGTCTCTACTTGTGAACACCAAGACGCATGCCACCAACCCAAAAGACATTTCAGTATCAAAACCAGGGAAATTACAGTTCAAACTCCCACCAAAACAGGAGCAATACAAGTTCAGAGGTTGTTATATTTTCAGAGTGTCACAGCAGGTATGGAACCCCATCTTTTTTTGAGGAAGCAAGAACAACTCCAGGAGGCTGAGGGAGAAAGAAAGAATATTCTTAAAACTACATTCCCTCACACAGATGGAGAGCACAGAAGTTTGTCCACAAGCCCCAGCTGATTTGCAGAATAGGAAGAGGGTACAACATCAACCAAGTGTGGCCAAGGTGAAGCTTTCTTCCCACCCCACAGTAAAGCCAAGAACAGAATCAACATTTCACTCCCACTCCTTAAGCTTCTCCATGTCCCAGCCAGGTAACCCAAACCCTAACAGGCTTCAGCATCTCTCTCATTTCCAAAGTCATACCCAAAGCATGGAATAAATCCTTGCTCAGAATGGGTAGTTTAGGCAAGTGTGGATGGCTCTAAGGCTCTGGAAATGATCTTCCAGACAGCTCACAGGAGTCAAGGGAAAGCACAGCACTGTCCTGAAGGATGCTCCTGCTTCTCTCCACTGCTAGAAGAGAACAGCACAGTAATTTCCTGATGAATGTATGGTTCTGTGTAACACAGCAACTGATAAACGAGAAAATACAAGCACCTAGAGTAAAATTTAAACTCAAAGAGCTGCCAAAATAAACTGCAAATGAACTGGTAACCAGTGAAGAGAGATTAAAGGAAGTACAATGTGATTATATTTTCTTGCTGCCGTCAGACACTGCTGCGTTTGGAACAGCATTAGCAAATTACTGAGCAATCCTGTGAACAAAATATTACAATAATAGATTCCTTTTAGTACTAAAGGCCTGAGCTAAGCATTCTGCTTTGGTAGCATTTACTCAGTCCATTATTTCAGAGACAGTTCATCAGCAAAGGAAAGGAAACCTCAGTTCTGTCATTCATCTAGAAGAACTTCCTCTGTGCAGATGCTAGAAGGGTTTTTCCCCCTCAAATAAACACTGGGATAAAGAAAGCTACAGAAAAAAAGTGATAATTAAATATCACACAAGCAATGTTTTCCCAGACCATCAAGGAAAAGAAAGCAACCTGTTTACCTGTATTAGAACTCCTGCCCCTGCTAAGCCTTCCCTAGCAAAAGCATTTACAAAAGCAGTTTCTTGGCAATTAGGAATTCCTGCTCAATTACCACATACTAGAAAAACTTCACACCCACACTACTGAATCTGATTTTGTTGCAAGCATATTTCCTATAGCTTTTTGTGATAACTGTGTATATTGTCATCTCAACTGCTTAATTTTCCCAGGTAGCGCAAGGCATTCTAGAAAATTTCCCATTTTTGTAGTGTTTGACACAAGAACACAGCAGTATTTGGATGAGTCATGTATTCATTTGAACACCCGTATAGAAGCAGAGTAAGAAACATTAAACCTTAAAATGACACAGGAAATCATGTCATTTCTCCATGGTTCTACAAGCCATAATTTCCCCTCTTGTCCATTTCAGGTGACACAAACCAGGAGCAATGCTACTGTGCTACACACCTTCCCTGCCGATTCCTCTCCTTCTGTTGCCATCTATAGCACAATAACTATCAGCAGAAAAAGTCCATCTGGTTGAGGAGTAGAGCTTGTTTAATGCTTTAATTGGTACTTATTTCAAACAGTTCATTAGAAGGCAGCACTTTCTGTCTGCTTTTACAGCCTGTCTGACCTGACAAGCAGAAGGCCAGCCGCTCGGATCAAGCGGGGACACTAATGAACAAGCCCTGGGTCAGCTCTCTTTACAAACACATTAGGTGCTACAGGAAGGTCACAAGGGAACGGAGGCAGCCTGCTGAACAGTTAAAAAGCTTTGTTTCCTTGTTCCACCTCTGGCAAGACAACCCACCAGTGACTACTCAGGGCAACATCTCCAGAACTCCAGCAAAGGGATTTGGAGAACCGTGGGCAGCAGTCCTGCAGGGGTGTTACTGCTAGGGCACCTACCTTCTGTAGGCACAACCCAACACCAGAGAGGCTGCACTGAATGGCGGGATGGAAGCACATGAGCGTGATCTCCTCTATATTGCACACCTCCACTGAAGAGCAAGCAGATCTCTGGCACAAACTGGAGCAGTTTCACACCAATCAGTGAGATCTCCAGCGTTTTGCTAGGAAAAGACTCAGCTGAAGAGGAGTCTGGAGTCAAGCATATTCGCAGCCCTCCATGTATCATGAATTAGTGCCCACATTTTTAAAGACCTGAGTTATTATCAGGTCCAACCTTCACTTATTTTCTCGGGAAAACCAGAGCAGCTCTCAAGACTCACAGCTGTGTAGCTCTGACTGTGCAGCACAAAAGTACCACATAGTCAGGTATAAACTTGAAATTGTTAATTACTCAGCCCTTAGAACTGTAGAAAAGCATCATACTCTTAAAAAACCAGAACTACTCTTCCAGCCACTGATCAAAAATGAGGACACACAAAGAGAGCACCTGAGCTTCCACCATGCAATTCACCAATCAATAGTGCAGGCTGTTACATAACACTTTACCTCTTACAGTTCAACTCCTCCAGAAGAGTTTCTGCTGCAGCAGTATTCCTTCATTCACTCAGACTACAGTAATCCAGGAAAAGGATGCTCAAAGGACAGCAGCATAGTTGTATATCAGTGAAATGGATATAAGCAGCCAATGCTGGAAAAGAAAAGAGAAGAGCAAGTACACCACCAAATGATACTAATAAGGGTCCCTTTTGATTCTTTCCCATCTCTATGCCCCACCCTCCCTGAAGCCTGTTCACAAACCCTGATGTGACTTTCCTTAATATCTTCACACTGCCATATTTCAAGCTCATAATGAAACATAAGACAGCAGAAATTTAATCTCTTCACACTTACTATAACATATCCACACATTAATTTCCTGTTTAATCAATTATAATACTTCTCACAAAAGCAATTTTTCCAGGGAAACGCACAAAGCCAGAAAGATCACCCTAAACAGTTCAGTCAAGCCATACATTTGGTAACTTTAGTTTTCAGATACATGCTCGAGAAGAATGAAATTGATACTTCAAACTTAATTGGAAAAAGCCACACTCTGGAGATTTAATACCAGTTATTAATGACCACAGAAGCCAGGCATTGGCCATGTACTTTGCTACTCTACACTTCCCTAAATGGCTTTTTACTTGCATTGCATTCACTGCAACAATTACAGTCTGAACATTGAGACAGGCAAGCTGCACAGCATGGTAACACATCAGCATCAAGGAGATGACATCATTAATCAAGAACAGCACAAGTGATGTGGTCAGCAGCATCTCTAGAGTATTCCTGTTATAGAGAGAAGGACACTCAAACCCATAGCACCTGAAATAACATCATTTCCAACTCACCACACTGTGGTTAAACCTTACCTTCCTCACTGAATCCTTAGGAGTGCTTCAAGCACCTGGAAAACCACTTGTGAACTTTCAGCAGGAGGAATATTTAGAGCCTGTCCTGAAGAAGCTGTTTCCAGCAGCCACAGAAGCAAGCCAGAAGGTGTATTCCTTGATGCTTTTAACGCAAAATCCATCAGGACAAACCCAAAGCTGCAGGAGGTAAAATCCAGTGGCTGTATAATTATGGAGGTCTCAAACAAAAAGTTACTTGCTCTGGTTATTCCAGCCTTTGAACATTTTTCCTTTAACATACAGGAAACAGTACACATTTAACACACACATCACATAGATTATCAACCACCATCAAGAGCCACAACCCTCTGAAGGATGTCTGCAATAGTTCCTCCCATACACTGCACACTGCTTCCCCACATGGCCCCTCTCCATTTCATTTCTGTGTTTATTATCCTTCATATTCAGCCCATACGATAATTTCAGGAACTCTCCCCCAATTACCATGCAGATTTATGCACTTCTCTAGTCTGCATACCTAATTTTCCCCACATGGTTTATCTGCTTTACTATAATTCCTCTGATGTTTACTTTGTCTTAATATTCTTGTGGAGTTAAAAGGAACTATCACTTGAACATTCATTATTAATTTCTCCTAAGTATCTCCAATTAATTCTTTGCATAGATTGGTACTTCATGACATTTGCTATTGACTGTTTGGAAGCAGGCTTCCAATTACCAAAGCAGCAAGGTTTTCCTAGCTCAAGACTTGAGTTTGAATATTTTTCTGCTAAGCTACAGCCTTAGAGAGGCTGCACTCCTTTTAATAGAAAGGGTGACAATCACAGCCCAGGTGGATGTAACAGCCCATAAACCCCTGATCTTTACAACTATAGCTCAACTGACAGATACAAATAACTCAAGACAGACTGCTTTTGGCAAAGATGACCAAAGCTTACCCTTCATTAACATAGCAAGAGCACCAACAGCAGCCATACCTACCTCTTCTGCTTCATCAGTACATCCTCACACACTGGAAAACTGAAGAGTCAAGTGAAACAGTCCTCCTCATTCAGCTGCCTATGTCAGTCAACAGCTAAAAGCTGCAAGGCTCTCCTCAGCCTTCTCTGGGTTTTCTGCCCCTTCTGTTACACATTTGACTTCTAAAAGCATCCTTTACCTAGGGAGCTGCACGATTGACACTGACAGAAAGGAAAGGAAATGCAAATGAAAAAGGAGATGCAACTGTGGGAACCTGCTCAATCTAACTGAAAAATAACTCATTTAGCAGAAATTGTTTAGAGAAATAAATACTGTCAGAGCCACAAGTCAAACAGTAAATAAGCCTCACCCAATTTAAGCATGGAGCTGCTTAAAAACATTCTTCACAGTAATGTGCAGTTTAAGCACTTGGGAAAATTGCCAAGAGGTGTCAAAATAGTAAAAAGAAGTCTGAAAATAAAATTGCAAGTAAATAAATCCCCCTCAGCTCTGCCAAACCTCTCAGGCTCACCTACTGCAGAGCTATACTATATTAAAAAGAAAACAACCTGCCAGACATACATGGCCAGAACATTTTCTTTGCCATGCTGGAACAAGCCACCAGCATAGACCCACTTTGTTCTGTGTCCCCAGCCCTAAAATTCCTTCCTCAAAGTTGTGATATTCAGTGTCTTGGTACCTTGGCACTCAATCATCCTTCAAACACTAACACATGGGGGGTGTCTACTTTATTTGTGTTTTCTTTACATTTTATATTCTTAACCATATAGCCCTTCAAATATTCTCAGTTCTGGCCACTTCATTGGAAAAGTTGGGGATAAAGAGACAGAACCTGAACTTCACTGTGAAAATAGGAGAAAAATTCTGAAACACAGAGCTGTCCTAAACCTATTCAGCAGGAAGGAATGGTACAGTAGCTATTGTGGAACACTGCAATAATGCCCCTACACACAGCCAGGACATCTACACAAAGTCAACTAGATACCACCACAGCATTTGCCTTGTGCCATATCTTCTGTGTATCTGACAAGACACTGGTCTAGTGCAGGATTAGTACCTACAAAGACACCGAGCAATCCCAATGAATCAATAGACATTCTGACAGACCCGCATGCTGAACTAAGCAGAGCTGACAAGCAGGTTGTAAGCATACCGTGTTGAACGATCAGATGAGATCTCACTCCTAACAAGATTACTCCCTTTTTAGCAGGTATCTGTGCTGCAGAACGATAATTCTGCACAATCAGCCATCATACACATGTAAAGTCAAAAAAGCAACTGCTTGTTAATGGAAATTCCATAGACACAGTCAAGCAGCAGAAGCAAATGTTTGACCTCCCAGTTTAATCAAAAGCAGGGACTGGCTCAAAGCTTCCAGCAGAGAGTAGGCCTCCAGCACCTGGGAAGTTGCTCCACCAGCACTGTAGACCCTGCTTCCTTTGTAGTTCAGCCATTAGAGGGGAAAACACTACCTGATGCATTATCCAGGAGAAGAGAATTCATAGTTTACCATCCCCTCCAGGTTACAATGGCTTTGAGGACAGGACACGTCAGTTCCCACGGTCTGTACACATTCAGGACCACGTCTGGATCAAACTCAGCATTTGCCTGCACTTCTGTGCCACACTGACACATTCCAAACCATGCACAGGAACAACCACTTGATAATGCACCTCAAACACATCACACAAAGCTGGTGACAGTCCAAGACATCCACTAGATTATGTCTAAACAAAACATTTCATTCAGATTCCAATACTCAGTCACAGGTTGACAAAGAAGGACAACCTAATCCATTGAACAAGTATTTGTCTAAGAGCAATGCAACTGACTTGCCCTCTAAGCACTTCTTAGTTAATGCTCATCTCAGTTCCAGTATTTCTCACTAACAGGCATAATCTTAGAAAGCAGAAAATCTCCTCAATTCAAACAGCAGCCCAAGAAAATAGATCAAAGCAGAAGAGAGTTAGCCTGGGAAAAAACTAAGCAGTGGGACAGTTGGAACATTTTCACTGATATTCTCTTTCTGCTGCTGACTAAACCCTAATTTAGTGTCAGTATTGCTTTCTTACTCTTCTTTTCCCTTTTTCTAAGTGTGTTTAATCTGCTGTAAAATTGTTTTCATGGCTGCAGCAAATGTTGTTGTAACTGGTTTACAATATGCATTATCTGCACCGTGTAAAGGCTTTTGCCTTCTCTATGCAAATCAGAACCTTGCCTGCTGTCATTCAAGGGACATGCCCTCTCCCAGCTACACCACCTTCCACACCACTCCAGGGCACAAATGCCATTTCCTAGAGAAGTTAACAGATCACTTTGGATCCTGTCTGTGAACTGGAGCCTGTTCTCAGAATTCAGCCAGAGCTTGGCCAGAACATAGGAGTACAGGTAACTTTGTACTGATCCATAACTACTGCCATCATTGCTGAGCCATGGAAAAATCAGCATCTTTAATGCCAAATAAGCAAAGCAAGAGGCTGGAACAATTTTCTCAAGATCCCAGAACAAGTTTATATCAATAAATCAGGTTGGCTGCCCTCCATCAGTGCCTCACTTCTAAGCTGTTTCCACTCATCTCAAATTTTCCTGAATTTCTCATATATGCAAATCAGCTTGACAAGTTCACAGACTTTTCATAGTTCTATGTACACAGCCAGGCTTTTGGAAAGAAGAACTCTAGACTTGCCTTTTAGTCTCATGTTCTTCAACTACCATGCTGAAGCAGGGATCAACTTTGAATACTGGTCACCAGCCGAACAGCCCAGCAGCCAACTTCTCCCAAAATAA
>VZTO01019855.1:21165-45449 GCA_013400615.1 Syrrhaptes paradoxus | reverse complement strand
GCAGCTCGCGCCCCGCCCGCCCCAGCCGCATCATGGCGCCGCTCCCCCGCCGGGCGCCGCTGCCTCCGGGAACGGGCGGCGCGGTGCCGGACCTGCGGGGCCAGACAGGGGGGCGCTGCGCCTTTAAGGCCGAGGGGGCGGGAGGAGAGGCGGTGGCTGTTCCCTCACCTCCCGGGCGTTGGCCCCGCCCCTCCGCTCAGCTGTCGCGCGCCGCTGCCCGCGCGAGGGGTCCCGGAGGGAAGCGGGAGGAGGAGGAGGGGGCGCGCGCCGGTCACCGCCATCATGCAGCGCCGGGTGTTCGTGGTGGGCGTCGGGATGACCAAGGTACGGGGCTGTCCTCTGCCGGCACAGCTCCCAGCCGCCGGCCTGCACCCTCCCCGGCACCGCCTGCGCGCTGAGGCGGGGGGAATCTGGCGGGCAGAGCAAACTCGGCCACTCGTGGGGGTGAGGGGGTCGGCCCGGGGGGGTCTTGTCTCGGCGGCTCCTCCTGAGGCGTCTCCCCGTGGGCGGCCCCTGCTGGCGCCCCCGCCGGCGGCTGAGGGGCGTGTGGGGGGATGGCAGGCCTCTGAGAGCCGCGGGATTCCCCCCGGGGGGGGACGAGGCTGGCTGAGGGGCGCGTTTCCACAGGGGAGAGGGCTGTGGTGCAGCGCGGGCTGCGGGTCAGGCCTGGCCCACAGCGGCTCCGCGCAAAGTTCACCTGCGGCTGGTGTGTCGGGGAGGAGGGATCCGCCGCCAAGTCAGATGTTTTGGAGCGCAGTTGAACAGGTCGATATAATAGACTTGTAATGGCCAGAGTGTGTCCCCGTGTCACCGCAGCCTCTGGTCCGGGGCTCTCCCCTCGCTGGGAAAGGCCGGGGAGGCGGTGGGCTCAAGGCGGAGCTGGAGGCAGCAGGGCAGGTGCCCCGCAGACTCTCCTGGTGCAGTTGGGTGCCTCTGGTCGTTCCTTGCCGACAGAGCTCACACAGCGAGGCACGGCGTTTTCAAAGAGGAGCAAAAGCTAAAGGAACCTGTTTTATCTCAGTGGACGAAACTTAAGGTTGCGCACTTCAAGCTCATTTATGATGTGCTCGAGGGAGGAACAATAGTGTGGAAGAGACAACAAACTTGTCCAACACCATACTGCGTTTTAAGCATCTTATTATGAAGTCTTTTAGGATTCTGGTCTTTCTCTTGTTTTAATGATGTCTGCTCAAAACAACAGTCCATGTTTCCTGCGTGTGTAATTCAGTTCCACAGACCATGACTTTCATTCTCAGAAGCGGATCATTTCAGTGACCAGTTTAGTGTGATTTGAGAAATTGTCAATACTTTCCCCCCCACCCCCTTTGTTACCCCAATTAACATCAATCGCTCTTACAGCCTTTTACAGTGATCAATTCACTGACTGATTTTTCTTATGACCTTCAGTATGAAGGTTCTCTGCCTAAATTAAGGAAAGGAGGCACTACAGAAAGTGCAGCTAAGTGTTGCAAAAGGCTGGAGTTGGGGAGGTAAGCATAAGGAGGCAGCAAATTACATTTTTATATACTAACGGTGAATGTCAAAGAATTTGTAGAACTGTATGTAGTTAGCAGGGATTTTTTTTAGCAGTGACACTTTTTGTTAATGATGTAAAAATGCCACGCACATGTGTTTGTTAGTGGACTCTTAATGGCTTATGCTACAAAGAAAATGTCACCTCCCCTCCGATGGTGAGGCATAAGGTACGATATGATTTGTAACAAAGTGGAATAAGCCTTGGGCAAGGGAGGCTCATGTAGAATTAAGCTCTGTACAAAGAACAGGTGTTTTCTTGTTACAAATAGGAGTATAACAAAATAAACTGGAAGGGAAGTATTTATCAAAGCCTGGGTGAAGATTATGTCATGTATTATAATGAATCAGTGAAGGTGACAGTTCTCTGTTGTACCCACAGGATTTAGACAGGGTTATTGTCCATCTTCATACAAGTCACGGATCTTCTTTAAAACAGCAAAAATTGTCCTCAACTTCCATAAAATTGCATTATTTTCTTTTTTTAGCCATCATGAGGTCTGGTAGTAGCACTTGGGAATTGTGAAGATTTTGTGCATGCCCTTTTGGGTCAGTTAACATTACTTAAAACCAGTTGTTCACAAACCTGTTTCTGAGTTAAATATAAAGCTTTTAAATATACCAATTTGAGCAAAATATATCTTAAATCTCACTGTGATTTGTTCTTGTTTTTTTTTTTTGTTTGTTTGTTTTTTCTTTTCAGTTCTTAAAGCCTAATGAGAAGAGCGTTGATTATCCTGACATGGCTAAGGAGGCAGGTAATTTAATAATAAAGAAAGCATTTAGTTTGATTGCTGACACTTAAGTCTTACAGTTAATGTTTTTATTATACATATGCAGGAACAGCAACTGTTCAGTAAACAGATCATATAAAAAGCAGATCTAAAACTGATAGAACCCTTTCACAGAATCAATAACTGACCTGTTCAACTCACTGTTTTCCAATACTGAAGTCAAAAGAATAGCTTGCAAATGAACTGGACACTTAAATAATTTCATACCCGTGTTATTCAAACATTCTTTCATTGGGACAGACAACCGTTATGCATGAATACAGAAGTGATTGTATGAAATTTTCTGATAAAGGAGCTTGTTCAGACCTCAAAATACTGCAAAATTGTCCTTATGAGAATTAAGATGCAGGACTGTATTAACCATTCACATCATATAATAAAGCATTTTTACAGCTCGCTCCTTTTCTTGTTTGTGAATGCATGAATCATAAGTACTAACCTAAGTTTGCTTGTTATCGTGGTGAGAGCTGCCTTATTTTTCTTCAACTTTTAAACCTTTTTTTCTAAATTTTAAACTCTTTTTAGGCCAGAAGGCTTTAGCTGATGCTGGGATTCCTTATTCAGCGGTGGAGCAGGCATGTGTGGGTTATGTTTATGGTAAGTAATGTCATTTGGTTGCGATGTGACATTTGTGACATTTGCAAATATCTGTGTGGATAAAGTATGGGGGAATCCCATCAATTTCAGATTGTAATGTTTAATCATGTGTCAGTCTGTAGAACTGTCTCCTTATTTAAAAAATTATTCTTTTCAGTGATCACAGCTCTATGACTGTTTATTTGTGGAGTTTGCAGTTATAGTCACGGGTATGGAAAGAATTCATAAAATTGTGTCTTGCAAATGTGTTTTGTACAAGTAGCTCTTTCAGCAAGATCAGGTGGTATATTTATTCAAGTGGTGCAGAACTTACAATGTTTACGACAATAGGCCTGAAAATTATTTTATTCTTTGTGTGATGCTGTGTGTACACTAGAATGGACATGCTTGTTTAGACACTTGGTAGGGGTGTTTTGGGGGTCAAACACGTACTGAGTTCTTGCAGTTTCAGCCCAAGACCAGAGAAGAGATATCTGCTTGGACTCAACTCCAAAAGATACATGAAATCTACTCTGTGGGATGTTCATAACTATTTTAATTCTATGGATATATATAAAAACCATGGTTTAATGTACTGTATAAGATTATTGAGAGTATGTGCATTAGTATGGCTCCAGAATAATACTTCACAGCGGATGTAGACAAAACTGAGTTCATGTATCAACACAGTGCTGCCCTGCCTTCATTACCAGCAGGACCTTTGTTGTGGTTTAACCCCAGCTGGCGGTTAAGCACCATACAGCCCCAAGCAGGATGGGTGAGAGAATCCAGAGTTGTGTCCTCTTTCAACTTCTTGGGCACCCCCAGTGCTGATGGGGTGGGGTCAGAAGCAGAAAAGGCCTTGACTCTGTGTAAGCACCTGTCAGGAGTGAAAACATTCCTGTATTATCAACACTGTTTCCAGCACAAATCCAAACCACGGCCCCATCCTGGCTGCTATGGAGGAAACTATCCCAGCCAAACCAGCGCAATGCTCAGACAGATTTCTCGTGGACACCATCTGCAGAAGCTTTTAACTTGCAGTCACTGTTATTGTGGTGAGAGGAGATGGTGTTAAATGACTGGTTTGAACCTTTTCCTGTCACTCGAATTCACAGATGCCTGATTTATTTCTCAAAGCAGCCAAAATCAGATTTCTGTTATGGGGAAATTGTTTTAATTCCAAAGAGAGTTCTCCATTTACTTTCTTCCTGTTTCTTTGTTAGTAACTGTACTAATGGCACCTGAACTAGGGTCAGTCATCGCAGCTTCCGAGCCACACCTCTAAGATGGTTCTATCCAGTCCAGTTACCTTCCATTGATTCGTGGCCTGTTATCACAGAGCAGGACAAACTTGTATTTTAAAAATCTGATTATTTTCGTCTTGTTTCTAAGGTTCTTGTACTGTGGATACTTGAGAGATGTACTCAGGATGACAGTTCAAAAGTTCAAGTTTACAGTTTAAATATTAGCATTGCATATACATAGTGAGATTTCTTTTTCCTAGTGAAGTTTGAACATGTACCTTATTTAATGTTCTGTCTCTGGATAAAGGTGACTCAACCTGTGGACAGCGGGCCATCTATCACGGTTTGGGTTTAACTGGCATTCCTATCATTAACGTTAACAACAACTGTGCTACTGGATCAACGGCTCTGTTCATGGCCCGACAACTAGTAGAAGGAGGTGAGTTGTTATGCCCTGGGGCTGGGTAATACATATTCTCTATTTCTATAAATATAATTTCAATGAAGAACAGAACTAGTGAACGTGTGCGTACTCTGTCCTGCCATCATAGGCAAAATTGTGTTTTCTGGCTCACTCAAATGAAAAGGTTGGTCAGCTGTATATTTTACACTTTAAAGAGTAAGACTATTACTATGAACTAGAACATTATGTGTATGCCTGAGAGGCTGTCTGTGATGCACTTGGTGCATATGGATATAAATGTCCTTTCCTGAGTCATAAGCTGCACGAACCTAGTAAGTAGTAAGCCAGTTAAGTTTTTAAAGTTTTTTCTGGAAGAATTGTTTGGAGTGAAGAACAAGTTGCATTATAGTGCTGCAAGACAGTAGGTTGAAAAGGAGAGAAGAATATGCTAAGAAGCATAACTTTTTTCTTGTTTTTAACTTGAAGATAACACAAGTGTTTGACTAAGGCATTTTTGGAAGGGAGGGGAAGAGCAACGCCTTGTGACAGACAATGCTTTGGGTGTTTGCTTCTGTTTCTGCAGTTCTTCTGTGGGCTTTGGTACTTTCTTACACTTAAATGCTAATGTTTCTGTAATAAAAATTATGGTAACATTCTATATGATTATTCTAATATTGTAGCAGAGACTTAAGTGCTTGGACATCTGAGATAATTGCTGTCAAACAGTTTAAAAATAAACGCAGACCCTGTAGAGATCTCTCCTTCTTCGGTATCAGTATGTTTCTGTGAATACCATTCCCACCCAATTTGACTTTCTTTTGAAAATGAAGAAAGGAGGAAGGGCAGCTGGCAGGAGTTTATGTGTATTTCTTGTAATTGAATACTTGTTAGTGCATAATGTAGTTTATAATTACATTGCATTTTAAATATCCACGAATTTTATTTTCAGGTTTGGCAGATTGTGTTCTGGCACTTGGCTTTGAGAGGATGGCAAAAGGATCCCTTGCTTCAGGTGTAAGTGTCTGAAACACTTCATACATTTAATTGCATTTATAGATGAAGTACACTTCCTCATTCTGAGACACATTCTCATAAATACCAGTTCCTTTAAGATGTTGCTGGAGATGATTACAAAATAAACCATTATTTTGATCCATGAAAACTTTTAATGAGTTTTATGGTTCTGATTCCAGCTTTGATATACAAATTCTGCATGGAATATTTTAGAATTAATCTTACGTAGTACATCATACTTTTAGTATTTTGCCAAGAATACATTAAAGGCAGGGGTGGATGGGAATAAGGAAATTGCTAGGTAGAATACTGAAGCACTGAGCAACTGAAGTGTCTTCCTCAAAATGATAAAGCAAATAAAGAACGAATCTGGGTCTTCTGGCTTTTGGCTTGATCCTTACTCAGTTGACCAGTTAACATATTTTCCCAAAATTAAGGGCTTCTGTAAACCTTTCCTTCTTGTCTCTTTGTTTTTACTGGAGAGGTATGGGGATTTTGTTTGTATTTTGCTTTATGGCAAACAATATTAGAGCCCATATGTTGTTTAATTACAGAACTGCCAAATTTGATAATATATGCAGAGATTTGGATGAGAAATGTTAAATTTAACAACTGATTGAAATGAGTAAGAGTTATCTTTAACATGCTTCATGATACTTCATCTAATCTTAATTGAAAATACTAATACAGTATTAATTCTATACCTTGGAAGTATATTAAGGATATATAGGATTTTAAGCTTGAGGTGAAAAATACCTGAAGTCCTCTGCTGAAAATACTGACTGTGATGGAAGTCATATAGTAGTGGTCCTTGCCATGAGTCAGTGCAGTGATTATAATGTTAAGCATTCTGCTTATTTACTCTTTCTTATAGTTGGAAAATTATGAAGGCTTCAAAATGTGTCACTGAAGTGCAACATACTGTCCAGTGGAATTGTTAAAATACCAGAAAAAACTCTGTTTTGCTTGAAATCCCTGGCATTTTCGTGGTGATATTGTAAAGAAAAGGAATTTAAGAATTGCTTTATAACTATCTCTGTTCTTTTTAGTTTGCAGACAGAACTAATCCAATGGACAAGCATTTGGAAATTATGATAAATAAATACGGCTTAGCAAGTGCACCAGTGGCACCTCAGATGTTTGCAAGTGCTGGCAAAGAACATATGGAGAAATATGGTATGCTAAAATACATTTTTCATTGTCTTATTTTAATGAAGTCATTTAAATACATATTAGGATTTTGTTTTTAAAAAATTCTAGCATTTGGTGTCCTTTCCTTTTTACCCAAGTACTACAACNTTCTGCTTATTTACTCTTTCTTATAGTTGGAAAATTATGAAGGCTTCAAAATGTGTCACTGAAGTGCAACATACTGTCCAGTGGAATTGTTAAAATACCAGAAAAAAACTCTTGTTTTTCTTGAAATACTTGGCATTTCTGTGGTGATATTGTAAAGAAAAGGAATTTAAGAATTGCTTTATAACTATCTCTGTTCTTTTTAGTTTGCAGACAGAACTAATCCAATGGACAAGCATTTGGAAATTATGATAAATAAATACGGCTTAGCAAGTGCACCAGTGGCACCTCAGATGTTTGCAAGTGCTGGCAAAGAACATATGGAGAAATATGGTATGCTAAAATACATTTTTCATTGTCTTATTTTAATGAAGTCATTTAAATACATATTAGGATTTTGTTTTTAAAAAATTCTAGCATTTGGTGTCCTTTCCTTTTTACCCAAGTACTACAACAGCAACATCTACATCTATATGGGAATATGTTTGGATAAAGAGCTATTTACAGAAAAGTTGGTGATGTGTAGGCAAACAAGACTGTCAGGAGACAAAATTAAGGCTGTTTGTACATGCAGAGTGTCTGTTAATCATGCTAGTAGTATGGTTTTTGCTTCTGTAAGGTCTGGGCAATAAGGTTGCATAACGTCCTGCATTTTTTCCTTGTGTCTTAGGGTGGGTAGATAGGCTTGGGACTGAGCTGTTTGACAAAAGCTTTCAGGTATTTAATTCAATATATATATAGTACTAGGCTGCTGCCACTGCCGTTTCTGCCCTCACCAGGTGAGGGAGTTGGCTCCAAGGTAACAGGCCAGCATGTTGAGTGTCTTTTACTTGCACTTAGTTTTACGCTAGTATATGGAAAAATTTTAGACTTAGACTCCACAATATTTCACTACAGCTATTTGGCACTGATGGGATAATGAGCATTCAAGTTTCAGTAATATGAAAATACCTCAAATACACTTATATTCTGTATTTTTATGTCAGTAAGTGTTTTATATCCAAGTAGGATGTTCTGTTAGCTAAAACTCAAACCATGTTTAGTAGTCTTTATCTAATTTTTAGATCTAAGTTGAGTTCTAAGGAGCCTTGATAACAGTGAGTCTCTTGTAAGGGTGCTTGTAAAGATCAAATTCTCCTGACACAATATTAAAAATACTACATTATCACTGTTTAGGTAAACAGAGTATTTCAACATAGCTTTCTTTGCCCTTCCAGGGACAAATCCAGAATACTTTGCAAAAATTGCATGGAAGAATCATAGCCATTCAACTAACAACCCGTGAGTAATGCACTCTACCTCTGTATTGAACATATGTTGCTGTTACAAAATTCATGCAAAACTGAGTTGTTATTTTTAGAAATACTTTGCAGAGTGTGTTCTTTATTGTGGAATGAGAATTATACCCAGCATAAATTCTATATCCAGTGCTTATACTTCATAAAAACATCTCTATAGACACCTAACAGTGTGATGTTAGTATGTCTACTGTTAAGGGCTGTACTAAAACTAAGGTAGTATCTGTATGTTTTTCTTAGGTATTCCCAGTTCCAAAAGGAGTACACATTAGACGAAGTTCTGCATTCTCGCAAAATTTTTGATTACTTGACTGTCTTACAGTGTTGGTAAGGAGATGACTTAGCATTGTGAAATGAATCTTGACGTTAAGACAAATATGGTAGGACATCTGTTTACATTAACAGCCTGTTTGCATGTAAATTAAAATTTACAGATTATATTAAGTAAAACTTCTTATAAATAAAACAAGTGTGGAATTTCTGTCTTGACCAAATACTGTCTAGATACTTGTTCACAGTATGATACCGTAAGCTTAAATACATTTTGTACTTTGGGGTTCTCGCGTCGTTCTGTATCTTTTACCAATGTGCATCCTTTGCTGTTGTTAATTCTTCAGCCTTTCCTATGCACTCCTGAAAGGCTGCTTGTTAACAATGTTTATAGCCAAGGAGAAGCTTTTATTTTTTCTAAACTGAAAAACCTTAATGATACGTTTTTTTGGTGTCATGCTTTTCAGATGTCTGTTATAAATATTACTCAAAGTGTCCAGCAAACACTGATGGAATTTATAGTTTCAGTGGCATCAGCCAAAGAAAGTGGGTTTACGTTTGTCCTTTTTGTTTTTTGTCCTTTTTTGTATTAAAAGATAATTCTATGGAAGATTGACGTTACTAATTTAGAATTATTACATAATTATTTTTCTTTCAATCAGTCCGACATCAAATGGAGCCGCAGCTGCTATTTTGGCTAGTGAGGAGTTTGTGAAAAGGCATAAATTGCAGCCAAAAGCCGTGGAAATTCTAGCCCAGGTGATGGCAACTGATTACCCAAGCACGTTTGAAGAAAACAGTTGTATGAAGATGGTAGGTTTACAATTCCGTATTCCCTGATGCTCTTCAGGGTTGTTTTTTTTTAATACCTGCAAGTTCTAATGATACTGTAGACATTTTCATGTAATTAAGCAAACAAATTATACTTTGTGGTGAATGTAAAAGTAATTTTATTTAGATAGGTAAGTAAGCAATGAATATGTCTGTGGAATAATAGTAAGAAATTTATAAACAGGCTATCAAAAACCTAATTCTTAACAAATTACTTCAAGGCTCAGTTTTAAACAATTTGAACAGCAAGAAACACATTTCTTTATTGTTTCTGTTTATAAGAATAATAAAACTTAAAACAATTTTACTTACGTCTGTGTAAAACTGAAGCTGAAATAGCCTGTTCGGTGTAGTCATGATTACTTGCTTGAGTAGAACTGCAAAATTTGGATCCCACAGTGAACTGACTAAAATAATTGGATGTAAGTCAAACCATTAGAACACCCAATAGTTTCTACTCTAGTTATGTTCTGTTTGGGTTTCAAATACAATTCCAGTGAGATGGCTGATAGAAAAAGGTAATAAGACAGTTTGAGGATTTGTTTCAAGGCTGTTGGTCAGTCATACAAAAGAGCAATTTGGCTTGTGAGCAAGGTTGAGAAAATAAGAGGATGTTCCCCAGAAAAGTTTCCACATGCCAACAATAAGACTTAGAGTGAATTATTTCTTTCTGTACAATTCACACTGTCTGAATATTAAATGCTGTGGTATGTGATGAATTAAAATAAGTTAGAATGCCACCTCCTACAGGTTACTTTCACTTAAAGGATATCTAGAAGCATGTTTAAAATCAAGTGTAGAAATGAAATTGCTAGCTATGTTTCTTTGATGATATTTTAACGTACAATTTCTTCTTGTTGCAGGTCGGCTATGATATGACTAAAAAAGCTGCAGAAAAATGTTTTGAAAAAGCAGGCCTAAAACCTACAGATGTTGATGTGATCGAACTTCATGACTGTTTCTCAGTTAATGAGTTCATTACCTACGAAGCTCTGGGACTCTGTCCAGAAGGTAATGTATCAATGGAGAGAATTGCTTTATTAAAATGGAAAGCATTAAAAATATCTTTTTATCTGTTCATATAATTAGAACTTTGACTTGTCTCTGACAGATCTTTTATATTTGAAAGTTTGACTAACTAACCTCATAAGAGGGAAAAGTGCTCTAGTAACATAAGGAAGACCTGCAAACTCTAGAATTAGTTTAACAAATGAATGTTATTGTGATCTCTAAACAAATACACAAGGCAAATTAAAATGTTGGACAACAATGTGAAATCATGTGTCTAGCTTGTGCAGGAATGGCTCTTGTAAGCAAGCAGGGCAAGGAAATTAAGTACTCCTGTGATCTTTCTCAGTATTATGCCCTTTTTCAGGGCTATATACTTACCTATCCCAAGATTTCCCTTCATCTTTGTATCTTCTTTTAAGAAGATAAAAATCTGACAAGAATTGCCTGTCAAGGGCCTCAATCTTTGATATGACTTTTTTTTGAAATCTTCAGACATCTTTGCCTATGAACATAGAGTTGTTGGCAAGTTGTGGATGTGCCTCTAAAGTCAGCTGTAGAACAATGCGCAGTCTGTCCAGATTAGTGTAATTTCATTGGAGTGAGTGGATTTACAGCAGGTAGTAGAGTTCAGTTCTATGGATGTAAGTCAGACCACTAAAATTTTCTACTGAAGAGGTTTTTGTTTGATTTCAAATAAATAATGCATTGAACATCTACTTCAGAATACGTTTAGAGCTTAAATATATCAAATACTTGCTTTGCATAAATAATTATGTGATGTAACCTTTCTCTAACTAATTTTGAGAAAATACCACACTCTATCACTAGATGGTGTGTTGTGTTCAGTCTAAATTTTCTCACTGAAACAGAAGTTCATAGATCTTCAGGAAGGTTTTTTATGTGTTTGTTCGTCTTCTAATATTTGCCTTTGAATGCTTCCTTTTTACTGTCGTCTTTGCTGTGTTTTTATGGTGTCTGCAGTAAAAATGGTAAATGTTGGACATTATTTAAATAGGTATATTAAGCTCTTTAGCTTCATTCCTTTACTAGAAGTAACAGAAGAATCCTGATGGCACTTTTCTATTTGACCAATAAGTCTTGTGTATATCTAGTAGTAATTTAATAGTGCAAATCTCACCACCTTTCAGTCAGTCTGACCTTACTAGTATTTGAAACTTACCTGGGAATGGTAGACTAATTAGACAAAGAGATTAGTGAATTGCAGATTTAGATGTGCAAGACTAACCTGGTATTCTCATTTAATGGGAAGTAAGTTATAAATACAGGAAATGTGGCAGATCTTTTTTACACTCCAACATTGATAACATAGGCTGAAAAGCTGGTACAAGAATGAAGAGTGAGGAGCGGGTTAAAAGGGAGAACTGTCTGCTGAAGGCATAAGCTAAGCAAGTCTAAGCGTTAGTCTTATGAATGGTTTTATTTGCCATCTTAATGCAGCCCAGGATACCATTAACCTTCTTGTTGGCAAGGGCTCATGTTTAACTTGATGTTCAACCAAGACCTGCATGTCCTGGGGGCCACAAGTTACAATTACAAAAAGCACAGTTATCACTGCAGGTTCATTAATAAAATAACGAACAGCTTCATTGTACTGATTATATCATAATACTGTATATCAACAAAACAGTTCAACAGCAGATTTAAAAAAGCTTTTGTATCAGACGCTAGCCCTTTTACTTCTTTTCCATGTTACGCTTTCTCCAGTGGTATAAGCAAGTCTCTTCAATGTAGTTTGTCTCATTTCAGTCTGCTCTTTATAAAATCCGTGGTGTAGTATTTCCTAGGGTGTGACTAACAGGCAGCATCTTTGGTAAGTGACAGTAGAACTGAAAGATCACTTAAGTAAGGAACATTTTTCTTTTATAAATACTGTTTAATAGGAGGAGCATGTGACCTGATTGACAGAGGAGACAATACTTATGGAGGAAAATGGGTTATTAATCCTAGTGGTGGCTTGATTTCAAAGGGACATCCACTTGGTGCTACAGGTATGCAAAACCATTTCCTTTAGTCATGACAGACATGAGGTACAGCTCTTGAGCAGGCAGATGCTTCCCACTTGTATTCGTCTTTATGAAACATGAAGGGCTTCATAAGTCCAGAAGACAACTCTGGAGTCAATTCTCATTTCCAGCTGATGTAATCCTTAGGGCAATCATGTAGGATTGCTCAAACCAAAAGACTTGGAGTGTGAATTTGATCATTTGCACTTATTTAGTTTTGTGGCGCTTTTTTTTTCTGTTGTTGTTAAAGCTGCCTGCAAAACAGTTTAACTTTTTTCTAAATAATTGCTCAATAGTACAACTTCTGCTGCATGTAGTTTGAATAACTATTTTCATATGTTGTCATCTTTTAAAATTCAGATTTTGGAGATTTTTTACTGCATCTGAATAGTCTGTACCCTTGTTAGCTGTAAAAAATGCTATTTCTGGTAAGCCTTGGATGTCAAAATATTTATCTGATGTTTACAGCAGAAGCTCCGTTAGTCACCGTTTCCCAGCAACACAGGTTTTCCCTTTTTTGTTTTGTTTTTTGTTTTCTTTTAAACTGCTACACTTGCTTCCAAATGAGATGGCTCTTGGATAAAATGTGTTTGGATTTGTGACAATAATTCACCTTCTTTATTTGGCAATGAGAAGTTGTCAGAAAACTCGAGAAGAGGAAACCTTGTAAAACAACAAACCTTCATCTGAACAGCTGTAACAGCTAGATAATCTGCAGTTAGTGTAGGGGGGGAAGTATTAGCAAACTTTGGAAGAAAAACATTCCAGGTAGATGAGACTGTGGGTATCTGTAACAGGATGAGAGCATGACATTGCTAGGTTTGTGTTAAATTTTTGTCGGTTACACAGTGATAAATGTAGAGGCAATTACTGGTATTCCTGCCTCCCTTTATTGCCATGGGATGGGGGGAAGAGTCGTTAAAATGCAGAAAATGCCATGTCTACGGGCTGTTGGTTTAATTTCAGTATAAAACAGCCTCGAGGCCAGCTATATGCTAATCAGAGGTCATGTCAGTCATCTGAAATTTCCAAACCATTCCAGGGCAGGTTGCACAGCCGTGCATGTTCTCTCCTTGAGGCTGAGAGAGCGTAAATGGAATCTGTTCATTCTTGTCTGTGACTGGAATTATAAAACCTCTTACTCATCCTCTTCGTGGTGTTTCAGTTGGCAGTGAGTAAAACTCAGTGCATAAAATTCTCCTCTGCCTTGCCCAAAGGCCTACACAGTTGTCCAGGGGAAGGGAGAGGGAGGGATGGAGATCTGTGGACGATGGAGGGAAGACGTGTGTGCGGTGGAACGGGATAACTGCAGAAAGCTGATAAAATAGAGGGGGATGGAGGGTACAGTCAAAAGGGTTTGCCTTCATTTTGAGCCTCCCCAAAAAACATATTTCTGGAAATCTGAGCTGTCAGATATTAACTCTCAGATCCTATTGCACGTATTGACTTAATGTTTTGCTGGGAAGAGAGCTGTGTGGAACACGCCTGTAGTATATGCCTGACTCCCTTCGAGCCGCTGAGCTCTGTGCTCGATTTTTCAGGCCTGGCGCAGTGCGCCGAACTCTGCTGGCAGCTGCGCGGCCTGGCCGGGAAGAGGCAGGTCCCCGGGGCAAAGGTCGCGCTGCAGCACAACCTGGGCCTCGGCGGGGCCGTGGTGGTGACGCTGTACGGCATGGGCTTCCCCGGAGCCGCCAGGTGAGAGCCGCGGGGCCAGAGCGGCCCAGTCCACTGTGTTACGGCCCTGGGAGAAGTGGCGGGGCAGCTGGGGGCCTGTCCTCTGCGCGCAGCTGACTGCTTGGGGAGGAAAAAAAAACCACCGTGTGTACTGAGAGACCTTCCAAAGCAGTGACTTGTCGGGCTGTGTCCCTGTCCAGTATAGGGCAGGAAAATGAACTGCTGAATGAAAATGCGTGTTCAGCATTCGTGTGCGGGTCTCAGTTGTACTGCCATTGGAAACTTTCCCTGTGTGTAAACTTGAGCCCACTGCGTGTTCACTGTGCTCCTGCATCTTTGTGTTTCAAAGTGTCTTTTTTTTTCAGTATTGTTTGCCTCTGTGCAAGGAAGAAGTTGCACTGTAAATTAAAACTTGCTCAACAGTTGGAACTGTTGCATACCTACAGCAGTGCAGTTGTATACAGAGGTTATAACTTACACAGGGTCTTGCTCCTGGTGAACAATAAGCGCTATGACTTACAACTTACTGAAAAGAGCAAACTAGTCGGTAAAAATGGCTTGCATCATTTCCTGTAAGGAAAAGTCTAATGTTTGGAGGAAAAAAAGCCAACAAAACAACAAATCAATTCCAAGAACAAAACAGACCATGTTAAAATGAATTAATTAAACCTAGGGGCTTGACACAAAAAGCAAGGGGATGGAGATACCCACTGCTTTCACTGCTAAAATTATTACCAGTTTGGTTTTGTGAAGAATTCCTTTCAGCTGTGTGTGTTACATGTGATATTCTAAGTACTTGTTAAAATTCAGGCATGTTACTCATCCAGTCTTGTCTAAAGAATTTGCATTTGCAATTGGAGCATACCTCAGAATGAGAGGTGAACCTTACTATGGAACTGTCTTGCAATCTGCTGTAGTTCAATGCTAGGACAGACAGAAATTGAGAGAAAATACTTAAAATTTGTAAATATACCAGACTTTCAAGGGAGATTTTTTTGATACCCAGGTTTGATTTTAAGGATTTATGCCAATACTTTATATTTGCTCTAAAAAACTATGAACAGTGAAATATATCATATGTTGGACTTCCAGAAAGAAATATTCCCCTCCCAACTTGTATTTCTAATGTGCCAGTATAATCTGTGGAACAGGTAATGAGAGAAGCAATTGAACTCTGAAGGGCTGTAGCAGTAGCTTTTTGTAGCACAGTGTCAAAAGTGATAATCCCGTAACTTCTGTAATCTGTAAGAGGTTGGACCATATGAGAAAATAGGTGTGATAAAGGCAAAAACATATTCCCATGGATTCTCGTCAAACACGCTCACAAAACTTGGTGGTGTGATACACAGTCGATACACAGTTTTAAATCTGAGGGAAAGGCTGTTAGAGGGAATATACAGTTTTCCATTGCTTTGAGCTTTGTTTTTAAAAATATTGTGATTTTTATGAAACAGGGAGTCTCTTACTATTGGTGTGCTGTTAACCCTGAGATGCTGCTCGAAGTAATGGCTTCCTGTGAGGAAAAGCTTTGCATGCATAGATAATGTTTCTCCTGGAGAAATTAAGTCTAATTTACTACAGCTCACTTCTCCTTCATTGGTATTGAGAATTTTTTTTAATTCTTTCTTAGGCATATCTCAAAGCAGAGAAATCTTAGCAATGCTAGATTAATGTTATATTAGAGAAGCTTAAAAACCTTCAGGTCTCGCAAAGGCTTTGTGTGCGGGAGGTATCTGACACAAGGAGTTGCACTGATATATGTCAGACTTTGAAATGAAACACTGCAGCTTAGCTGTTAGGCACTGCTTATGTAATGGAACGATGTTGTGTATTGTGTAATTAAGGGAAAGGTCATTGCATTTCATATTTATGAAGATACTTCATACCAGTTTTTCTATGGCCAGGCATGTAGACTTAATAATTGGATTCAGATCTATCCTGTAATTAGTGGCTTTAGTAATAGCTGCTGAGAATGTACATCAAGGTAAATGACAGCAGGACTTGATCGATTTTGGATTAGTCTTTGAAACAGTTCTGCTTTTTTTGACACCTTACAATTTTACATCCTGTTAGTACAGCCTTGGTTCATTAGCAAAATCGATGTGTCTTCTTCAGATGAGGCTGACCATACTATTGGTACCCTAGCATGTGTGTATAGTGTTAGTACCACACAAATAAGTTCTAGCAACATTTCTTAAGCAATCCTGTCACTTTAACAATATCAAACCTGACCACAATTTTGAACTCTGCTGCCAAGAGATGCTAATAATTGTAAACTTGTTTTTTCCTGCTGCTTGAATTACCATTTCTGTGTAAATATCTATACTTCTGCTCTGGGTGTCTCTGCAAAAATTAAAAATTAGGTTTCATGCTGCTGTCAGGCCATGCAGGGTGACTACTTCAGAGGATTGGGAATAATGCTAGTGGCTCTTGTGACAGTTGAGACTCATGTGAATTGGGAGGGAAAAGGGGATTTGTTTTGTCCATTGCGCCCTCCCCCCCCCCCCCCAAAAAAAAGTAGTTATCTGAGGATTTAGCTTAACAAGATTAATGATTTACTTTCATTATAAAATTAGTGTCCTGTCCATACATGCAAAAAAGTCTAGATGCTTGAGGTGACTGCGATTCAAGCTGTCAAGCCCATTAGATAGTAAGCTTCACTTTGATATTTTATAGTTTTTCTATACTGCTGAAGGTGTTTCAGCATGACTGTTCTCACTGATGTTAGGCCTGATAACCTGATGATGCTGAAAAATGTGATTAACGGTATGTAAATGAATGGGTTTTTCTTTTCAGCACTGGACGTATTGCAGCCGTGAGTCTCAGCGCAGCTGTTGATGGATTTAAGTCACATTTGGTCTTCAAAGAGATTGAAAAGAAGCTTGAGGAGGTACTTGACTACTTTTACCTACAACAGGATTTTCATTTATGACAGAACATGTGTGAAACCAGATGGGAATATACTAACATCAATCACTTCCTCAGTATTGCTGATTGAAACAAATGAATATCGCTCTATCTGTTTCTCTGCTGTGCCATTATATCGAATTTTTTTTTTTTTTTCAGACAGTTCCTACCTGCATAAGGGTATTTCAGTAAAGGCAGGTGTAGATTGTACAAGAGGAGTTTGCTAACTGACACAAGAAACTTTCCGTTTGTGTTTGGTGTTTGTTGCTTGCTTTGTAAGAGTGATTAGAAGAAGTAGTTGCATTTTGTCAAACTTGCATCAAGACAAGACTGTCACGACAGTGGTCATTTTTTTTTAGTTGTCAGATTTTAATATAGATAGTCATAGTTTGGAGTTTTTGGGTTTTTTTTAAATGGTTGTTTAAAAGAAATCTATTAGAGGGAAATAGATATTTCTATGTTAGTAGAAAGGGTAAAGGTTTTAAAATCACTTCCTGTTTAATTCAAACTATTTTAAAATTCTTTTGAGGTAAATGAATGATTTGCACATTACATGGTCATTACAGGAAGGAGAGCAATTTGTCAAGAAAATTGGTGGAGTCTTTGCCTTCAAAATAAAGGATGGTCCTGGTGGGAAAGAAGCAACTTGGATAGTAGATGTGAAAAATGGTAAAGGCTCTGTGGCACTTGATTCAGGTCAGTGCTATTTTATTACATCATTGCAGAAAACACATAAAACTAATGAAAAGATTAAAAATTCATGTTCTGTTTAAGCTGTAGTGACCTTGCACAGAAGTGGTATAGAGCTACCTTAATGTTAAACTTTTCTTATCGCTGACACTTTTAATCCATGATGTTTTGGACCAAAAATCAAACATCATCTACTGTGAATTCTGTCTAGTTAATTGCATGCTTCCTTAGAGACTCCAGACAGATCTGTCATATGACTTTTACAGGAATCAGAATTTTAAGAAATATATATATTTCAAACCTCAGGGGTTTTTGTTGTTCTCTTCTCTTAAAATTTGAGCCAGAGCTGTAATTTGTAGCTGTTTCTTCAGTTGCTTTGTTGGGAGACACTGGTAGGTGGTAGCTGGCCTGTCTCGTCAAGTTACTTCTCTGCAGCTAGTTAAGCAATAAAACTTGACTGATTTCAATACTGCACCAGCTGACATAAACTTCAGTTTCCATTTTAAAAAAGGCAGACATAAATAAGACACAGACTGTGTGGTGGTGGGGAACCCCATTGAAGTATTGGAAACAAAGGATTTGTATCCTTGCCATGAAAATGTCTTGTCTCGGAACTGAAGTAATGCATCCTAGTAATGTAAATAAAAAGACGAAGACAACAGTCTGTCCTCAGAATTTCATATATCCATGGAACTGTATCATAAAGCTTTTAATTAAAAACATGACGGGATTTAATTTGGAATTAATTGATCTAAGTTATTTCAAAAAGAAAAGCACTGTTTTCTGTTCTATGGACAACATAGAACCTGTAGTATTGACAGATTCTTCATGGAGTTGCATTTTCTGTTACTGTGTCATCTCTCAGTTTGAGTTTTCATAGTCAACTCTTATCTTGCAGATAAGAAGGCGGATTGTACAATTACCATGGCGGACAGTGATCTGTTAGCACTCATGACTGGCAAAATGAATCCTCAGACAGTAAGTACAGCAAAAAATAGAAATTCCGATGAGCATCCACTGAATGCCCGTGATAATTTTGTGATTTTTATTCCTCAGTGTGTCAAAAGCAGCCATAGTGTACAAGTAAACCAGATNTGGGTTTTTTTTAAATGGTTGTTTAAAAGAAATCTATTAGAGGGAAATAGATATTTCTATGTTAGTAGAAAGGGTAAAGGTTTTAAAATCACTTTCTGTTTAATTCAAACTATTTTAAAATTCTTTTGAGGTAAATGAATGATTTGCACATTACATGGTCATTACAGGAAGGAGAGCAATTTGTCAAGAAAATTGGTGGAGTCTTTGCCTTCAAAATAAAGGATGGTCCTGGTGGGAAAGAAGCAACTTGGATAGTAGATGTGAAAAATGGTAAAGGCTCTGTGGCACTTGATTCAGGTCAGTGCTATTTTATTACATCATTGCAGAAAACACATAAAACTAATGAAAAGATTAAAAATTCATGTTCTGTTTAAGCTGTAGTGACCTTGCACAGAAGTGGTATAGAGCTACCTTAATGTTAAACTTTTCTTATCGCTGACACTTTTAATCCATGATGTTTTGGACCAAAAATCAAACATCATCTACTGTGAATTCTGTCTAGTTAATTGCATGCTTCCTTAGAGACTCCAGACAGATCTGTCATATGACTTTTACAGAAATCAGAATTTTAAGAAATATATATATTTCAAACCTCAGGGGTTTTTGTTGTTCTCTTCTCTTAAAATTTGAGCCAGAGCTGTAATTTGTAGCTGTTTCTTCAGTTGCTTTGTTGGGAGACACTGGTAGGTGGTAGCTGGCCTGTCTCGTCAAGTTACTTCTCTGCAGCTAGTTAAGCAATAAAACTTGACTGATTTCAATACTGCACCAGCTGACATAAACTTCAGTTTCCATTTTAAAAAAGGCAGACATAAATAAGACACAGACTGTGTGGTGGTGGGGAACCCCATTGAAGTATTGGAAACAAAGGATTTGTATCCTTGCCATGAAAATGTCTTGTCTCGGAACTGAAGTAATGCATCCTAGTAATGTAAATAAAAAGACGAAGACAACAGTCTGTCCTCAGAATTTCATATATCCATGGAACTGTATCATAAAGCTTTTAATTAAAAACATGACGGGATTTAATTTGGAATTAATTGATCTAAGTTATTTCAAAAAGAAAAGCACTGTTTTCTGTTCTATGGACAACATAGAACCTGTAGTATTGACAGATTCTTCATGGAGTTGCATTTTCTGTTACTGTGTCATCTCTCAGTTTGAGTTTTCATAGTCAACTCTTATCTTGCAGATAAGAAGGCGGATTGTACAATTACCATGGCGGACAGTGATCTGTTAGCACTCATGACTGGCAAAATGAATCCTCAGACAGTAAGTACAGCAAAAAATAGAAATTCCGATGAGCATCCACTGAATGCCTGTGATAATTTTGTGATTTTTATTCCTCAGTGTGTCAAAAGCAGCCATAGTGTACAAGTAAACCAGATGTTTAAGTTCATTTCAAGTTGTTTTTCCATACTTCTAAATTTGAAGTGCTCTGCATAACACTTTTTAAAGGTTTTTGGTCTGGTAAAGACAAGGTAAATAAGAGTTTTCACAAACTGAAGTGTGTCTTGGAGAAGTTTGAAAGTAAAGCATACTACAGAAAGGTAACATACCACGTAGGAAATTTAGAAACAATTACAATTTTACATCTACAATTTGGGTAGTGTAGTGCCTGCAGTTCATCTTTTTATGAGGTCTGGGGGAAAAAACCCAGATCTTTAGTGTGTCTGCTTCACAAACTGTATTTATAAAACTGAATTAATCAGTAACAAAACCAGTAATGGCTGAAGGGATTTGAGTAAGAAGTCAGTTGTGGCATCTACTGTACGCTGTTGCTTTATCATCTTCAATTGAAACAGTGAACTTTGATCCTATGAGCTGTCATCACCAAAACATTGGGTATTCTGCCCTGCTTTGTACACAGATCCAGCGTTATGATAATGCAAGAAACATGCAATACTGACTTGATTTTCTTTAGATATCACAAATACAATAAACATACAACTTCCTCAGTTTACTTTTCTAGCTCTAGTGTCAGAAAATATATTTGTTGGTAAATATGAGATGTCTGGTAGAACTGTTGGAATTACAAAACTGCAGACCAGGACCTGCACATAACTTTTGGGAGGGGTGCATTTGGGGTAACATGTTGTATTGCATTTCATAAAATCTTTCTTTCTTTTTAGGCATTCTTTCAAGGCAAATTGAAGGTTTCTGGGAACATGGGCTTGGCAATGAAACTTCAGAATCTACAACTTCAGCCGGGCAAAGCTAAACTTTGAGCTCATTAGTGTAAACAGTCAGTTCTTTATATTCTTGACAAAAAAAAAGTAGAATGAAACTAGACCTTATCAATAATGTGGTGCAGGCTGGTTTTCATTTGACCTCTCTCGCCTAAATTCTGTGATTAGAGACCTTAATTCTCTTAATAAATTCCATCAGTTTGTCTGTGGCAAAGACTTTAGGGCTAAGCTTGAGGCACTATCTCTTACAAATGATATATGTGACAACTTTTGTTTTAATCAATATGAAAAATTTTATAAAACTTAGAGTTGAATGGAGCTGCTTACTGTTGTTCAGGTTAGCTGGGAAGAGAGTGAGGAAGGTTATAAATATTTTGACATATCAATTAAGTGAGTTGCATTTTTTAAAAACTGTAATAGCAGGTTATACAAATGCTTTCAGACTTCCATTCTAACAAATTTGCTGCTGCTTAAATTAAAATGGTCTTCTACAGGGGATCTCTAACAACATTTTTTCAGAATAGGCTTTAGGAATTTGATAATAAATTCTTTTCTTATTACTACTTTGGGATTAAAAAATGAACAAAATATCCAGAAGGAAGTAGGAACTAGAACATTGCTTTGAGATTCACAGGATTTGATAATTTTTCACCTTGAAAAAAGATTAGGTTCACCAGGAGAGCAGAGAGGGAGTATAACCAACATTTTAGCTGTTTTCTCCTGCGAAAATCTGGTGTTGATCATTATGAAATTCTTATCAATAACTTAAAAGCTTTAACTTCTGTTTTGGGAAAATGTATTCTGGTTGGAAGTTTAATAGAAAATTAAATATACTTTTCCTGTTCTTCTGTGTGTCGCTTCCTCGGATTTGTAAACATGGATTTTATGTTAATGCACTGAACTGACTATTTTATACAGATTGTCATGCTCCTGCCGTCCTTCATTTTCTCTTCTTCAGGCGTTGTCAATAGATACTCTGTAAACCACATCTCAGTCCCGTATATACACTTCACATCGCCACGTATGTGGGCCATGACTGAGGAACTCTGCCGGTTTCAATTTTTTAATTTTAATTTTTTTTCCAGCTCACAAATTTGAGCCAGAAGTAGTATGTCTGTATCTGAAGTTCTTGGTGGATAGTCTTTCATGAGTTTGTCCAGTCCCTTTTTCAATCCTTGATAGCTTTTTAGTATGGGTCAAGAATTTCTGTAGCTTACCTACACGTCATGTGGAATTAATTTTTAGTATTTAATCCTTTTTATCTTACACATGCAGTTTTATTTTATACCTCTTAGTTGCTTTTTTTTTTCCCCTGGAAGAAACAGTGAACAGCTTTGAAGTACTCCTTCACAACTTAAAGAAGAGGACTTTCTATTTAACTGTGTCACGTGGAGATGCCCTTGTAGCCTTTTGGTCATAAATGTGTCCTTCCTGTATGCCACATTCCGACTGTCCCGTTAAAAAGCTTTTGAGATACAAGAGCATTTTGTGCTTTTATTTTTTTTTGCCCAGTTGCTTTTCTGAGCACTACTAGCTTTGAGCTGATGTTTCTTAGATCTCTGAAAACTGGGGACTCATTTCTTTCATATTAACATGGTGCTTACTTCT
Organism: Syrrhaptes paradoxus; assembly: GCA_013400615.1. Lineage (NCBI taxonomy): Eukaryota > Metazoa > Chordata > Aves > Pterocliformes > Pteroclidae > Syrrhaptes > Syrrhaptes paradoxus. The sequence goes on along the minus strand of VZTO01019855.1, from coordinate 22,992 downwards.
GCTCTGAAGCTGAAACTTTTTTTTCAAATTCTTGTTCCGTATGCATAGCTTTATACTGAATTTCAACTGTCTTACTCTCCAGGCACTCAGTGTTCGGACCTGCCTGCAGCTTTTGCATTCAGCCCTGGTCTTTAATATCTGTGTGAATTACCTTTTATCACCCCACAGTTCATCTTCTTTTCCAAGGCATTAGTTTGGTGTTAAATAGGACAGATACAGCCTTGCTGCACTGTGAACTTCTTAAAATACAATCTGGTCATATGAACTGGGTTTCCTTTTCTGTACTTTTTTATTGATTTACCCAAAGAATTGTAGGAGGTAGGAGTCATGTCTTTCAGATGAAAGCAGTGCTAGCTCTCTGCAAAATAACATTTTCCAACATATCCATAGCTTTTTCCTAAATTCTTGCCATTTGGCTTGTGGGTTAAAATAAACGGGAATTACAGGATTGCAGCCGTAATTCTGAACTGAAAACAGTTTTTCCTCTGCAGAATTGCATATACACCCTTTCATTAACAAGCTTGGTCCTCCTTTTCAATCACTGATACTACCAGAAGAGCTTTGAGTAGATGTCTTTTATGCAGCTAAGAACATGCCGTTTCCAGGAATTCGGAGCACAAACACAGCATATTTTTGTCCACTATTATTAAAGAAACAAATTAATTTTGAAGTGTAAACAAGCTAACATAGATCGTAGTAATCCATACCAATAAAAGCTTAAGTAAGATGTGGTCACCTGAAGATTGGGATAATTTTTTAAGAGGGAGGAAGAAAAGTTGCACAGGAATATTAAAAAAAAAACCAAACCACCTGCAAAAATAACTTTGGAGTTTGTTCACTACCAAGAGAAAGACTACCCAAGTCTCTGAACCTGCTCTCAGAGAAATCTCCAGGCCTGTACAGGCCCAGGACTTTCAGGTTTGGGCACTTGTAAATATTATGTCATTGTAACAGAAAAATCCCAGATTAAATGTAGATGTTTAGTTCACTTATCGATTGTAGCTAGGGGGAGTAATGCAGAGGTTAGCATAGCCTGCTTTCTCTGCTTGGAAGTAAGAGAACTAGTCAATGTTGTGTTTCTCCTTCTGCAGTATTTAAGAAGATGGAGTAAAGGATAAAGTTGTATATTTACCCTGTCTAGCAGTTAGATGTCTAAATAAGACATTGTCTTGTGTTACTTCCTCACTTTCAGCACCTTGGTCATAACTCGGTGAGTATTTTTTAAATATAATACTTTTTCCGATTTTCCCTTTTCTGGGAGTGAGCTGTGTGTGGGGAGGTGCTTTTCTAAACATCCCAAATCTTCTATTTACATTCTGCAGTCTTAGAATTTGATAATTTTGAATAAATAAATTCCACAGTGGACAGAAGTAATTTGCCCTGTTTGTCATGATGAGGAAACATGCAAGGCTGTGATACAGAGCAGACTTTGACATTAAGTTCTGTTACTGATTTTTTGTATAACTCAACTAAAGCACTACGTAAGTTTGGAGCATTTTAGAGATCTCTTCACAAAAGTTTTCTTTCTCACTCCATAATTCTCTCTTGACCAGGCAGCATTAAGCACCTCTTCTCCAGCTAAAATCCTCTGTAAATTTAGATCAGCCTTTCTTATGAAGTTCGTGTGTTACTGCAATTCTGTGATGTTAGCTTATAGCTTAATTCCTAGAAAGCAGAATTAGAAGGGTAGCTAGAGATACCAAGAGGTTGCCAGTCACTGAACATAGCAAATTTTGAATTTTTGGTTTCAAAGGCCTTGTGTAAAGAAAAAAAGAAAAAAATCCTAATCCTCTAGGCAGAGGGTTTAGTGTTTTCAGAGTGCCAGTT